>JAQFVV010012868.1:361643-508517 GCA_028023455.1 Epiperipatus broadwayi | reverse complement strand
TATAAAATTTTAGACTTAAATTAGGTCAACAAAATAATAAAAAAAATCAAAACTATAGTTACATATTTTCTTGACGCTAGTTCTGATAAGTCCAAAATACTTATTATTTTCTCTATTTCTTCCCTAAATGTTCTCCAAGCGCGTTAAAGTTTAAACAAAATAATTATTAACCCATTTAGTAACATTTTAGAAAATAATCCTTGTTTTCATTTTTAGGACGATAATATTAATTAATCCCTTGAAGCTGCTTAATCTTCTCTACCAATAATCTCTGCATATCCCGATGCATCAATCCATTTAATTTAACTTTTAAAAATATTCGATAAACTTTTAAGTACCATTTATATTTCCATGGATCCATTTTTTCATTCATCTATGTGTTCACTTTTATCTCTGTTATCTTCTTGATACATTGAAACTTTCACTTGGTATTTTTATACATCTCTTTTAAAATAAAAACTTAAAATACTTTTGAACAAATTTTTTCCAAGTACATTTTAAAATAATTCGAAGAACGGATATTTTAATATCAAAACGTTTCTGTAACATATTTTCCTGGGTTCTTTATCTAGTTCTGCACTCGAAAATATTTTTAAAAAATGTTACCTTTAGAAAGGATATAACATTTTATTCCTTTGAATATTATACTATATAAAATAATTCAGGCAATATGTAATTATCTTATTACCATTTAAAATAAATCTTGAATAAACTTATGCCTAATAATGCTTCTCCAATTTTTTTCATTAGATTCCGTATAATGTCCGAGCTGTGGTTTTTATGTACCAAAACAGTTCTTCGGTTATGCATAAATAAAGCTGTATCAATAAATATTCAAATATTTTTACTGTATTACAATTTCTATCCATTTTATTTTGTAGTATATCCATTTTTTTTACTGCGTGGTTTAGGTTAAACTTTAGATAAAATCTGACTGGTAAGTACTTTAAAAATTAGAAACTCATATTAAAACGAAATTATTAAATATTTTTAGTTTATACTTTCTCTTGCAAAAAATATTTTTTAAAATTATCAATTAGTTTTTTTGCAGATAAAGTTATAAAAAAGTACTAAAAAATTGACTAAAATAAAAGATTTTAAAATACTATCTTTTGATAGTTATAATTTTACCTCTCTCCGGTTTCAATACATTTTTTATTCTCCCCCTCTAACTTAGTTACAACCATATATATCGTCTGCAAGAATACTTATTTCTTATTGGTCAATTCTTTCCCGCTTGAAAACAAATTTACAGATTTTCAATTTATAGTAGAATTATATTTTGAAAATAAAATGATGACGTAATGAACCTAAAACATTACTTAAAATATTACTTTTAAATAAATTATTATTTTACTAAAACTATTTAAACATTACATATTTATTATTATTTACTTTTATGATAGGCAATAATTCTGTCCAATTCTATAATATAACTTTTAAAATATTTTAAACTTTGTTATTATTTCAAACAGGCGTGTGTGTAATAGTATACATTAAAAAACCACGTGATTACAACTTTGACAGACGTTTTTCTATCTATTTCTCTATCTAGATTAATAAAATTGATACACTTATTATATAATATAATTATAAAAAAAAATTTTGGAAGAACAATTTAGAAAATATAGAATTAGATATAATTTTCACCATCACAAAGTTTATTTTAAAAATATACTATATTAATTTTTGCTTATTAAATATGATTATAAATTTAAACATAGCATTTATTAAATCATATGTTTTACACTATTAAAATCGGATTTTTAAATATACTTTTAATTATTTATAGATGTGTTATTTAATATGGCCCGCTTTTACAACCATATGCAACAATATTTAAAGCTTTATATAACTATTTTTAAATGATTTTATATACTACATATTCTCTTTAGCTTCAATTGTACTTTAAAGATATAATCGACTTAATATAATTAATGTATTAAAAAAAAAAAACATATTCTAAATTTAAAATTTTTTTTAGTAATTGACTGTTATGAATTATTACTGACCTATAGAAAAGGGCACAATATATATATATATTGCATTTTAATTATTTATGTTGTAGGAAAAATAATGGTATTTTATATCTAAATAAACTTTGTTCCCCTGATTCTATTTAAATATATGTATAGGTCATTTTAAGATGTATGCTCTAATCTTTTTTTTTCTTGTCTGAAATTAATTCATTGTTTATATTATGATACAATATCAATGTTTGGTTTTTTTCTTCTGGTTTTGTCAAGTTAAGGTCTGGTGTGACATAAAATAGGTATCATTTTAGAGTTTTGTGTCTGTAAACTTTTTAGATGTATTGTTTTATATAATGTATATTAGCTTTAAGAAATCATATTTTATTTTAATATATTGATTTAAAGATATTATTAACTATTTTTGATATTAATATACATATTGTGATAGGCACTGTTAGAATTATCGTGCAGATGGTGGTGTTAGTTAACGCTATACCCACTTAGTTTTATATATATATATATGTTATTATCTAAATTATATTAATAAATAAAGTACGAATTTATGTAAGCAATACCATTAAATGAATAATAGTGGTCTATGCAGATATTTTGCCTTTATGCATGATTAAATGAATTAATAGATATGACATATAATTTTTCTTATATCTATGATTTTTTTTTTTATGTACTACAAATTTTTATAATTTATGTTTTGTTTATATACAAGAATATATAAAAAGAAAAAGAGATGGCCAGAGTAGTTGTAAATGTCCTGCACATTTTTAATGTTTATCTTTTTTTTCTGTTAATAAATTAAAAGAGGTACAGGTTGTTATTGTATGGCAATTTTAAATTTCACTAATGGATTGAAATGGTCATCCTGTGCATTGTATTTTTATTCTGAAAAAAGAAAAATATAAAGTAATTTAATGCTAATAGTGCTAGAGAAAAATCTAAAAAGTGATTCTAGCTCAGATATTTTTTTTTTAATCTTTTGTAACATATGGGGAGAAAAAGGGAAAAAAAATTATTTTCAATGTATTAAAATCTGAAATTATTTATAAACGGAACTCCTTAATAAATTAAAAGGGTCTGAGTGGAAAATAAAAAATAAAAGGAAAAGATAAAAAAAAAAAAGGAAAAGCTTAAAAGTTATATTCATTGTGATGCAATTATCATCCAAGAAATTAAAGTTGGTTGATGTAATAGTGAGAGGGGTACTCAAATTCAATTGGGATGAGTGTGCTCTAAAAGGTGCTCATCGTGTGTTTGGAGGATAGTCATCATCTTCATTGTAGGTTATCTCTTGGTCGCTCTGTCCATTTTTCTCTTCTGAGTTTGCTGTTTTCCTTGCTTCATTTTTGGTTTGCTGTGCCAGTTCCTAGTACAAACTATGCAGGTGGCTAAGTGTTCACCAAATTAATAAAAATATTCTCATGATAAAGCAATGGAGAACTTCATGGAAAGAAGTAAAGCTGAATCTAGCTTCAAATTATAATCCATCAATAATTGCGTGTTTGAACCTTGGTTGGCTGCCACTGTTATTATAAAAATTTTGATAAAAAGCAAAAAATATGAAAATGCTTAAATTGACCATTGAAATGTGTATGAAGTAAACATTTCCATGACAGTATACCAATGTTATTTCTTCTACACCATTACCATGTAGCCAGAGATGCCAGCTACTAATGAGGAGCATCTTAATGCCTACATTTTACTGTAAAGAAGGAAAGCCCTCACCACTTTCTTGTCATGTTTTATAGCACACTCAAAAGTTATGAAGTTCAGAGATGGTTAATAGGAAGGAAACCAGATGATATAATTTTTTTATTTTATTTTATTATTGTCAGTATGTGTTGTTAATATAAATTTTATTATATCTCTTTTGTTATTATGCATATTATATCTTGTTTTTCCATAAAGTATTTGATTTTTATACCTTAAACAATTCTCCCACATTAATTTTTGGAAAACTTGTATGCATATATATATATTTGTTTGTGTGCCTTTAATATATATATATATATCCATTCTATTTACATCAAAAATTTACATATCTTGAAATTGTTTTTTTTTTTTTTGTTTATGTGTTTATATGCATGCCAGAATGCTCAACCATGTATATTGAACCAAGATCATATTGGTACATATAATAAATTTCTCTAAAAAACTATTAAAATAAAATACAGTTCATTAAAAGAAAGTAGTATGTAAAAGTTTAAAGAGTTTTTTATTGCAGTCTGTTTCGAAATGTAAAATTAAAAGTCAAAGAGTTTTTTGAAATAAAAGTTACAATCAATTAATGAGTCAGAATGGGGGAGGGGGTTTGCTTTAGAAACACCAAACTAAAAGTTTTAAGTTTAAAGAGTTTTTTTTTTGTATTTAAAAAAAAAAGTAATTTGCTAAAAACAATTAATTCATAGTTTTACGGGGAAAATTAAAAGAAGTTGATTTTCAAATAAGTAAAAAAATCTCTTTTGAGTTAAAGAAAGAAAAAGTAATCTTAAAACTAATATTGAGTTTGTTGGTAAAATATACATGTGCATAAATGACAAATTAATGTGAGCTGGTTAGTAAAATATATGTATGTGTGATTGTAAACATAGCATAAATACGTGCATGTTAAAATGAAAGTTAAAAAATTAAAAACACTCAGCGATGGCTACTAAGTTAAAAATCTACAAAACAACAAGTTTTGCGACGGCTATTAAATTAAACAAAAAACAACAAATAAGTTTGCAATGGCTGCTAATTAACATCTCCAACAACATGATTAAAAGCTTATCTCGAGGAATGCAATTAAAGGCAAGGAAGGAATTTCAACAACAGATATTGCTGGGGGACATCAAAATGACAACAGGCCTTAAGTATAAATAGTCCAGTTTTTCATCGGACAATCAGTTGAGAAAACAGTTGAGATTGAGTTGAGTTGAGATAACAGTTGAGAAAGAGTTCAGTTCAGCAAGAACACATCAAATTAAATCAGTCAATTGATCAGTTGATAATGCAGTGTTAAAAACCTCGGAAACATATGACTTTCTCTAGCCTGAGTCCAGTGAACATTCAACCTGCCCGGAAAAGGATAATATTTGCCTAATAACTTGAAATCCTCCATCAATATTTAACTGCCTCCAAGAATAATAGCACTAAATAATAATAAAACTCCTCAAGAAACCTCACATCCGGCCGGATAGAAATATTCTTACTTGAAGCTGCTACCAGGAAGAAAACAAAATCCTATTAAAATAAAGTTCCCAGCAAACAGCAAGAAGTCCATGTTCTATAATCCTAGGTAATAACATTTTTCTTATTTTCATTTTTAAAGTAGCCATTGCATTAGTTTGAAGCCTCCCAGAGTCAAGTAATAATTAACTCTACAAGCATGCATAAACAAACTATTGATGTACGTGTTTTAAAATGTTGTGTATGCTAGTGCATTAGGATATATTGATTTCATTGTATTTTAAATGTCAAATATTATTTAATACTCTGTTATATGATATTCTAGTATGTGAATTAAGAATGTGCGTGGTCATTATATAAAATCCCAGTATTAGGTTAGTTACGATTTAGAAAAGTATTTAAAATTAGTATAATAAATGTTAATTCAAATAAATTGTCTTTTAAACTTAAAGCTTAATTTGTTGGTCAATTCTTTTTTACCACTAATTAAAGCAATAATTTGTTATTGATTACAAGCTAGTCATGGGTGTATCTTAGGCATTGAATTAGTGGCCATTGTTTAAAGCGCATTATTTATCATCTGGCTAAGTAACTGGTGCCCATGTTTCTACAAAACAAAAAAGTGCTTTGAATGTGGAATTCAACAGTCAAGAAGAAATATGTTTCCTTCAAATGTGGTCAGTTAGATATATTTCACAGATATGTCTGCTGGCTTGGATTCAGGTGCTCTTTGACTACTCTCTTCTCTGCCTAAGGGGCCATGGTGTAGCAATACGTAAGTTGCAAGGAATAATATTGTGTTATGTTTTAGTCATATAATTTTGCTTTCATAAGATTAATTTACTTAAAGAGTTAAAAGTAAATATTGTGTTTACTCCATCAAGGAATTTATGTGCCCATTTAATAATTTTTCTGGGAAACCATCCACACTGGTACAATATGTAGGTAAAAACTCGGACCAAATTATTTAGAGGTATTTAGATGAAGGGACTAGGGGAGAGTTCCATAATTAAATTGGTGCTACTTATTGATTTTTCTTTTATTATAATGCTTATCTTCATATGGTTTATTCATATGATTTGGTGATGGGTTTATTTGGGGAAGAAAAATATTATTTCTTTTAAATTATTTATTTGCAAGTGTCTCACTTCATTTCTCTCTCCAACATAAATTATGCAAATTTTCAAATAATATCATAATCCATTGTTTGCCTGAGATTAAGAATTGACTGAGCAAAAGCCTATGGGATGATACTTTATTGAGGTTATTAAAAATTCATTGACATTATCGACATGCTGATGTTCTTTTTTGTTTTGTGCATTTTGTTGGTAGTAATATATCCTTTCTGGAAGGGATTTTCTTTTACTGAAAGTGGTGTCTAAAAGTGAGGTTTAAGTTCAGCTTTTCAAACATATGCCACAGCAAAGATGGTAATAGAGTTTTGTTAGGGAGAGATCAGGAAATATAACCAGCTTTGGTTTGATCTCTCAAAGGTAAACTTAAATTAAATGGCTTCAATTCTTTTTTTTTTTAAGTTTAATATTGAGTTTTATATTGATTCCATCTTCTGATGTGTGACATTAATCTCATGTTATATCTTGTGTGCATTGTATGAATTTACAGGGTAGGCATCATTTTATACAATATATACATTTTCAATTGTAGATTGATTGAAAGGTTATTATAATTATGTCTCAGTTTTTAAGTTGTCAATTTGTTGTTAAACATTTTGAAAATTTTAATTCCGTGATGTTGAAGTTTATATCTAATTTATTTTATTTGTTTTTGTGTTATTTTTAGCTGTAAAGTTGTTCAAAGGATTAAACTACTTTTACATTTTATTTTGCATGTTTTTAATTAGATTACAAAAAATCATGTATTTTTTATTATTTTTCACTCTGCTCACAATTTTACTTTTATTTTATTAATTTTGTAAGTTAAAATATAATGAACATTACAATACACTGTCTGTAATCTGAATAATGTATTTTTGTTGGGTAAATTCTTTTTTTTTTTTACAATTTTTCTATTCATGTATGACATGTTAATTTCATTGTTCTGATATATTTTTAGTAATTCAAAAACCAAAACTAATAAGTCTATATGCAAAATAGAATGTTAACATATTTGAAAGATAAATGGAAAACTCTGTATGTTTGTACAGGTTTTTTTTTTTTTGATGATCTGTATGCAATGTTGGGAGTATTTTTGCATAGAAAATTTAAAGAGTTAAATCTTTGATTGTTTATAAAGTATGAAGTGAAAAGTGCTGTTGCAATCAGAATGTAGAAGTGATTTTAAAACTTTTGTGAAAAACGATGAAGAGAACTACATTAATGTTAATAAAACTGATTAGCTTTAGAAACCTGCTTCTAATAAAATCTTTGTTAAAGTTTTATTTTATAGCAGCAAATATTATTTGGTCAGAAAAACTGTATTAGAATAGTTTTTAATTTGTTGCAAATATAAATTTATTATGGAGTAAAATAATTTTATAGATTTTTACAAAATGAGTTTTTGATGATTAATGTAATGGAAAAGGGAGAGTGTATAAAATAATTGCAGAAAAAGAAAAAATAATATCTTAAGTAATAATAAAAAAAGAAAATCATTATTATGAATTTTTAATTTTATTTAATTTAATTTTCTTCTTTATTTAAGCTACCAGTATTTTTTGTTTTAATTCAAATTAGTGTTTGATTTAGATTTTTTTCCTGTTCCTTTAATTATGAGTTAAATAGATTATATATTGTGCCAGACCGTAAAACGTCCATGCACAAGATGGCTGTAGCCAACAATTTGGCACAGCTAAATTTATTGTATAAATTAAAATTAAGTAAAAAGAAATAAACAATGAGAGTTGGTCTATACTAGATTCCCATCTCCTTGCGTACACAACTAACACATTTATTGTAAATGGTTTAATATGTATAACACACTATAAATGTATCGCATTTGTTTTTTTTTGTAAACGTATATGTAATACATATATGTATAATGTTTTCCGTATATATTTGGTAGTCACGTATTTACCTTGCTATGACGTCATTTGCCTGAAGGCATACTACTCTAACCACCCGATTTTTAAGATAACATCACCTAGTGATTTGCCGACACATGTAATCGCAAAAATTTTGTGGCATATCACGTGGTGACATTACGTCAAAGATCGGTAGATTAGAATAGTTAACTTAATATTTAATATTTGCTTTATGCTAGGTGATAATTCTATCCAATCCTATAAAGCAATTCTAAAATACTTTGAACTTGACTAATCTAAATTCTAGCAAGCATGTGTGTGCAAATCTATATTACACCAGTCACATGATTAATATAACTTAAGACAGACTTTTTCCGATTTCTGTCTAGAAATAATAAATTGCTATTTGTTGTATTAAATAAAATAATACAATTATATAATTTGGAATAATAATTAGGAAAATATAGAACTAGATATAACTTTCACTACCATAAAACTTACTTTTAAAATATATGACATTAATTGGATTATTAAATATGATTTAAAAATTTAAATATAACATTTACTTAACTATCATTTAAGACTATTAAAAATGAACTTTTAAACATACTTTAAAATATTTATAGCTGTGTTATTAATTATGGCCAGCTTTTGCAACCATATGAAATAATACTTCTAGCTTTATTTAATTGTTCTAAAGTTATTCATTATAATTTTATGCGTTACGTATTTTCATTTAGCTTTAAATTGTACTTTAAGATATTATTAACACAATATAATCAACGCATCAAGAGAACATATTCTAAAATTTAATTTTTTTAGTAATTTACTCTAATTAGCTATTTCTGACCTATAGAAAAGGTCACAATATATATGGTGAATCTTCCATAAGAAGGAGTTATTGTAAAGTTTTGCAGGTTCTACATGATTATATATCATTATGAAATATTTTGTGAATGTAGTCATGGAAGGGGATTATTACATGGTCATCTATTGTTTACACATTTGAATAGTTATTTATATGTGACTGAAATGTACTATGATGGTGGTTAAATGGTAACTTGGCATTTATAATGATGATAATGATTTTTAAAAAATCCAAAGTACAAATAACAATATTGCTTTAATTAAAACAAAAGCAAAGAGGAGTATGAATTAACTATATAGCTAGATTCCCATTAGTGATTGGCAAATGTTTACATAGTATGTATTTGCTTTTCATGACATAACTATGACATTATTAGTCAGACAAACTAAGGGCCAGCCATTACTTGAATCTTCAGAATATCCTTTTTTTTTTTCATTAAGCATAAGAATACATTATGCAATCTAAATTTTTGAAGCTAACTATAGTAGAAGTCTCATATAAGCTAATACATATAATCTGAGAAATAAACAATTGCCAAAACTTCATAAGAAATAATTGACAAACATCACAATAGCAAGTATATTAATAAAAGTTGGTAAAGCTTCATTATTTAAATAAATACAAGCAATAATTAATTTTTTTAAAGATTAAATAAATAATTGTGACAAAGTTTTAAACCAGTTCAAGTTTATTTGAGATTCTTTTATTTATAATATTCTTTTTTTTTTACCTTTAATCTAATCTTTTATTTAAGTAATTGAAAACAAAATTTTTTAAATGACTTTATTTGAATACAGTGTTTTCATTTACTAAAGTAATAGATTAAAACTTATAAGAATCTTAAAATAAGAGTTAATGAATAATTTTCTTTTAAATCAAATTTATTGTTTTTGTTTGTGCATGTATAAAAGGATTAATTAGATGCATGTATTTAACAGTATAAAGACATGTAACAAGAAAATTTTTTGATACTAAAATGGCAGTTATACCTGAATAAATTAAATACTGTTTTTTAAACAAAGGGAATGATAGATCCTGTCTTTGGTTAATCAAGATTCAAAATTCTTTTTCTGATGTAAATAGATTGTTCTAAAGGTAAACTGTGATAATGGGGTGACTGTATTTCCAGGCATGGTCAGCTAGGTCAAGTGTTTTAGTTCTAATGTTGCATAGTTTTTGATTTAATGAGCTATTCTAAGCTTAGTTGTCCTTTCACTCTAATTTGGTGCTTAACAGAAAATCACAGAAATAATTTAATTTCGTTTATATTTTCTGAAGGAAAAAAAAACTTGTTTTGTTTTCCAAACATATTAGCTGATTCATGTCACAATTCTTAGTTTTCTATCAAATTCTTAAGCAGGGATCGGTTAAACAATGCTGTAATGAAAAAAAAAAAATTAAGTTCATTTGAAAATAGACATTCATATCTAATTTTTGAGTGTTCTTGTAAAAGAAAATATATTTTTATAATTACATTTTTCAAAATTAAAATAGAAAAATATAGTTTAAAGCATTTTCATAAAAACTAAGTGTTCAGTATGTATTTTTTATATCAATTTAATGAATATTAAACAATTCAAAACAAAACAACACTCTCCATATAGTAGTGCCATCTTGTGCTGGAGGGTTGCATTAGATCCTAAGATCTAGGTGCAGTGCTCTCAGATCCAAGGCTCCTCACTGATGAAGGCCACAAGCCAGAAACTAGTCTGGGGATATTGGATGAGTAGGCATTAGATAGGGATTTTATGCACAAGCCTTCTGGCATCCATTGATTGCTCTTGTTAGCACAAGATGGCACTACTATATGGAGAGTGTGGTTTTGTTTTGAATTGTTTAATAACAATTATTGTGCTAGTATGAGATAGTGATCATGTGATGTTTAGTGGCTTAATTTAATGAATACCTATATTATGAACTTTAAAATGAAAAATAATTAATGTTATAATTATTATGTATATTGAATCAATAATCAATTATAACTCCAGATAACGTTTATGTTATAGTCCTCCCTTCTCTCAGAAGTAGACTATTCCAGATGCCTCCTTATCTGATTGGATTAAGCATTGTTTGCCACAGGCCAATAGGCTGATGTATAGGTAAAAACATAGCCAATGATTATTACAGGCCATTAAGCAATGATGCTTGCTGAATCCAAAGATTTTCAATAAGGTCAGGGTTCTGGGTATAAATAGTCAGCCTTTTGTAAGAATCAGGGAAGAACATGTCTAACCTGAAAAGACTCTTTGCATTTTCCCAGGGAAGCTCTGCTAATCTAAACAGCAGCATTTCCATTGATAGCACTATGCTATTTAGTCTATGCAGCTAGGCAAGTCCCACGGAGACTGGACGCTGCTAAGATTACTCTTGGCTTGAGGCAAGCTGTCTTGTACAGCTGGAAGAGTCATAAACCCTACACATGAGGCAAGCTATCAGGTGTGGCTGGGAGTGGCAGGCAGAACCTAGAGTTTACATTAAACTCCAATATTCAACTTGTAAATATTCACTTGTGTATTGTATACATTTGTACATAATAATAAATATATTAATAAGCTTCAACATATCACGAGAGCTTTACTGGCAAGACAGCATAAAAGCTCGCCCTATTGGTTTAAAAGCTTCGTTCAGTTAGTTACAATAACACAACTATAAAAACAAATACGAGTGGTCACTCGCAAATATACAAAATAAATATTTTTCTCACGTTTTAACAGAGAAAAAATTGGCTAATATAATAAGCTCGATGGAAGCTTTTGACCCAGGGTTCCCTGAGAACTGATCAAGCTACAAAGAGTGTCTGATTTTTTATATGCAGACAAATCAGATCAAAAAGTCTGAAATAAAATTAGCGACGCTGATGACAATAATTGGGTCGCAGACATATAATATTTTAAAATTTCATATGGGGTCAGAAATACTGGCCGACTTGAATTTTGAGAAGGCGTTAGTGATTCTCACTGAATATTTTCCCCCCAAACTGCTAACAATAATGCAGAGATATCATTTTAATTTCAGTATCCAGGCTGAGGGTGAAAAAGCTAGAGAATTTGCAATGCGAATCTGGACATTAGCACTCATGTGCATATTTAAGAGTTCTTAATTGAAGCACTATGCGATCGTTTGATTTGTGGCATGAACGATCATAATTTAAGACTCAACCTATTAATGACACTAGATATAGACTTTGAAAAAGCTGTAGCTCAAGCCATGCTGGCAGAATCTATAGCATGTCAAGCAAAGTCATTACAAAAATAAATTATACTGTTCAAAAAGTTGAACAGAAGACTGAGTCTGACAAGCACTCAGTTAGCTCAACAACAATGAGTGTTAAGCATTGTTATAAGTGCGATGAACCGATGCATGTGCAAACAGAATGTCCACACCTCCATACTGTATGCTTATTCTTCAAGCAAGTCAGTCATATAAGAGCGGCATGTCTAAACTTAAAAAGACAAACAGCCAATATGAGAATGGAAAAAAACCATTCCATAAAACAACAAAGGCAACTATAAGAAAAATAAACAAGTTGCCAGTATAAATCACATTAAGGACAGTAAATCTGGCCATTAAGGACAGTAAATCTGGATTTATATATAGAATTATGATTAATGATACACCAGTGAGAATGGAACTAGACACAGGGTCTGCAATGTCTATTGTTTCAAATAAGACTTGGGCTATCGTTAATAAAAATAATAAATATAATCTGCATCCTAGCACTAGGACTATAACAGATTATCAGGATAAAAAAATACAACTCTTGGGTCAGACAAGAGTTAAAATAACTGCCTAACAAAACTATACACCTACCACTGTTAGTCGCATCAGGTGATCACAGCAACTTGTTAGTCACTTAGGCTTTGCAGTGTCAAAGGTGAACCAGGTCACAACATTAGCTAAATTAAAGAGTGATTTCCCTGAAGTGGCAAAAAAAAGATCTAGGTCTGTATCTAGGACCACCAATTCAGTTATCTCTGAATAAAGAGATAAACCGATCAGTTGTTGAAGCAGATCACTGCCACTGGTTTTGAGAGCTGAAGTTGAGTCAGAGCTTGAAAGGTGCCAGGCAGTAGGGATAATAGAGCCTATATGATATTCAGAATGGGCCACCCCAATAGTCCCAATCATCAAAGAAAATGGTGATGTGCAGATATGTGGAGATTATCGATGCACGATTAATAAAGCACTAACATCGAATAATTATCCACCACCATCAGTTATGCAAATCCTTTCCACACTGTCAGGTGGAAGGGTTTTTACTTTAATTAACTTGAAACATGCATATTTGCAGCTACTGGTCGATGATCTGGTAGCAAGAGCATTGTCAATAATAACTTATAAAGGCTTATTCTAAATGAAACAGTTACCTTTTGGTATATCGGTCATCCCAGCAATATTACAGAGAGTCATGGATCAACTGGCTGCAGGAATACCAGGGGCCCTACCTTACTTTGATGATTTCTTACTGGTGGCTCGGACTCCAGAGCTACTCTGGAGTTCACAAAAAAAATCCTTGACAAGTTCAAAGCAGCAGGCATAAGAATAAACTTAGATAAGTGCATATTTGGAGCCAAAGAACTGGAGTTACTGGGATTTAGGATAGATGCAAGTGGCATTCATCCTACCCAAAAGAAAGTTATGGCAATTAAAAAAGCCAAAACACCAAGTAATAAGAAAGAATTACAGTCCTTTTTAGGACATATAAATTACTATGAGGGGTTTTTATATCATAAGGCAGAGGGAGCTGAACCACTGTACAGGCTACTAGATAAAAAAAGTCTGGTAGTGGGACAGCAATCATGATAATGCATTTGAAAAAAATGAAAACCCTTATATCTGAGAAAGTGGTGCTGGCACACTTTGACCCTGAAAGAGTGCTGGTACTGACATGTGATGCTTCACCAGTAGGAATGGGTGCAGTGTTGTCCCATAGGAATGATGATGGGTCATCTCCCCTATTGCCTTTACATCAAAGTGTCTCAAAGGCAGAAAAAAATTATGCCCAGATTGATAGAGAGGCTCTGGCCTTAATCAATGGCATTAAAAAATTTTATGACTGTCTTTATGGGAAATCATTCATACTACAAACAGATCATAGACCCCTATTGGATATCTTTACAGCTGAAAAAGGAATCTCTCAGCATGCCTCACCATGTAGGCTGAGGTGGTTCAACTTTTTATCAGGATATGATTTTATGCTACACTACGTTGAGGGAAATCAGATTCCTCATGTTGATGTATTAAGTCGTTTGCCTGCAGAATCTGCAGACAGGCTGATTACTACAGATAAGTCAGTTAACATGATTGATTTGGGGACAAAGACACCACTGAACAGTAAATTAGTGGCTGAGTGGACCACAAATGACCCTGCATTCCAAAGAATTAAAAAATGGATCCAGCAGGGGTGGCCAATTAAAAAACCAGAGGAGTTGCATCCAGCCTACTGGACCCGAAGGCTGGAGCTCTCAATTGAAAAGGGATGTATTATCTGGGGATCCAGAGTAATGATCCTTCTAGCTGGATGATCCCAAGTGCTCGACCTGTTGCATAATGGGCATCCAGGGATAGTCCAGATGAAGATGCAAGGGCATATGTATGGTAGCCAACTTTGGACACAGAGATTAAGTAAAATGAATCAAAACATGCCAGAAAAAGATAAAATACTTCATTGGCCTAAGCCTGAAGGCCCCTGGACGAGACTCCATGTGGACCATGCTGGCCCATTGAAAGGCAAACTACTATTAGTAGTAGTTGATTCATATTCTAAGTGGCTGGAGGTAGTGGAAGTTCCCTCACTCCAGACCACTGCACCAATAGCTCTTAGAAGGCTATTCGCTCCACATGGCCTTCCTAGACTGATAGTCTCAGATAATGGCACAACATTCAGTGCAGTAGCCTTTAAAAACTTTTGTGACAATAATGGCATTGAGCTAGTCTTCAGTCCACCATTTCACCCTGAAAGCATTGGCCAGGCTGAGAGATTGGTGCAAGAGACCAAAAAATTGCTCACAAAGATCGACACAGGAAGCTGGAACACCCGTATTGCCAGAATGTTATTAACTCAGCACTCTACAGCAAGTACCCCTACCGGAAAAACTCCAGCTGAACTGCTGTGTAATAGAACTTTGCGAACCAACTTGTCAGCTCTGATACCTGAGCTAAATGATGAAAAACAAGAAAAGAACAAAACTACCAAATTACAAATAGGGACTAATGTTCTATGCACAATGTATAGCGGATCCGTTAAATGGATCCCAGCAGTTGTAATCCAACAAAAAGGACTTCACACCATTTTTGTGGAAACGGCAGATGGGTGTCAACATCATTGCCATCGAGATCAGCTGAGACTGGACTATACTGATGCAGCCACAAGGAATGAAGCTCCAGAGACATGCAGTACAAGCAAGGAGGACCAACAAACCGAAGATACAAGCAATAAGGACCAACAAACTGAAGATGACAGCAAACCAGAACCAGCACCAAAGCACTTTAGTCGTCCTCCAGCACACCTGCATAACTATGTTCTCTAGGGTAAATTTTAGCCAGGAGGAAGGATGTTATAGTCCTCCCTTCTCTCAGAAGTAGACTATTCCAGATGCCTCCTTATCTGATCGGATTAAGCATTGTTTGCCACAGGCCAATAGGCTGATGTATACGTAAAAAACATAGCCAATGATTATTACAAGCCAATAAGCAATGATGCTTGCTGAATCCGAAGGTTTTCAATAAGGTCAGGGATCTGGGTATAAATAGTCAGCCTTTTGTAAGAATCAGGGAAGAATGTGTCTAACCTGAAAAGACTCTTTGCGTTCTCCCATGGTAGCTCTGCTAACCTAAACAGCAGCAAGTATTCCCATTGATAGCACTAGGCTATTTAGTCTATGCAGCTAGGCAAGTTCCACAGAGACCGGACACTGCTAAGATCACTCTCGGCTTGAGGCAAGCTGTCTTGTACAGCTTGAAGTCATAAACCTTACCCATGAGGCAAGCCATCAGGTGTGGCTGAAAGCGGCAGGCAGAACTCAGAGTTTACATTAAATTCCAATATTCAACTTGTAAATATCCACTTGTATATATTGTATTGTATATATTTGTACATAATAATAAATATATTAATTGTAATACTTGTTTCAGTATTATTTTACATTATTTTCTGTTGGTTGGATCTGTAATCCAGACCAAACACAAAAATTTAAAAAAAAATTTTTTTTCAAAATATATTTCAAAAAAATGAATTAAAGATGTTTGACAAAAAAAAATAATATAATGAATGCATTTTATTTTTATTTTTTAGGGCCTTCATCTTTTGATGCAAAATATAATTAAAATTTAAAAGCTCTTTTCATTTATAAAAGTTATTTATCAAATAAATAATGTTAATGGCAATAATTATTTCCAGATCATTATTTTTTTCTAAAATATAATTTAAGTAATTTTAATTTGTCATTGATGATATTTCAGAAGATTAATACAATTTTTTTTACATATTCAATGTTAATTCTTTTTTTTATTAACTTATTAATATTTAGTGAATTATATGAAGAAAATACCTAATATAAAGTTTAAATATAAGCAATATGATTTTATTTCTTGATCTTTTTTTTAATTCCTAATTCATTTTCCCATAAACTTGCAATCATAATTATCTTAGTGACTAGGATCTATTTTAATTGGTTAATGTTACAAATTTTAAATAGTAATTGCAATAAACTGAGTGTATTCCTTTTATGTAGGGGCAAAAGTACATTTCTATGTTTGTGCAACATAAGTTTTTGTTAATAGTGTTGTATATTTATTTTTTAAAGTTATTAAGTATTTATGTTTCAATAAGTATGAGTCATATACAGTAGATTTTATTTGAATATGTTAGATACTTGAAAATTAACAATAGAAAATTTGCCATTGCAAGCAGAAAACATCATCTACTGTCAACAACTTTATTTTTAATTTTTGTTGTTTTTTTATAATTAAAAAAAGGTTTAACAAAATTTGTTTTAAATATGCAAATATTTTGTAGAATAGTTTTTTTTCCATTAATTTTTTTTTTAGTCTGAATATTGAAATGGAATCTTTAGGTTTGATTATTCATTTTTAATTGTTTTTTTTTGTAAAATTATTTTATTATTTAGCCTAATTTTATTTTTTAATTTGTTTTAAACAGAATTTCCAAAGAAAAAAATGTATATATAAAAGAATGAATAAGTTATTTTCTTCTTAAAAATACAAATAAAAGATACATATAGAGATGGATTAATTAACATAGGAGTATGTCAAAAAACACTTAATGGTTAAAACTTTTTAATGCTTTTATTGAAATTTGATATCAGTTTGTTTATTAAGTTTTGATGCATTTCAAGTTAGAATGAAATTTTAAAATTGAGGTTTAATCAATGGAGTTGCTTGAAATTTTGTATGTAACTAAGTAATACTAGTCTAATTTATTTGGAAAACTCATATTTTCAGTAGCTCATATAAATTCTTGATATGAAACATAGGGTGGAAAAATATTAAAAGTATTCAATAATTTTAAGTATCACAGTAACAACTTTCATTTGTTTTAAATAATGTTTGTGAGAGGATAATATAATTTTTTTTTCTTTCCATATAATATTTTTATTTAGTTAGGTTAATTACAATGTTTCAAACAATGCATGCATAATATATATATATATATATATTTATATTGTAACTGGACTAGGGATTCCACTCCCTCTGGTGGTTAATTTATTTCCTGATGAGCATATTGTAGAAAGGAAAGAATGATTGGTGATACCCAATACTGACACCCCTCCCCTACAACAATATTTCCTGTTCGTCAGAAGGTGTAGCATTAAAGAGGCTGAAAATATCTTGATATTTATCTGTTTGCTTTCCCAAATGGTGCCACTCACGCAGATCAAGTTTTGCCAGACCTAGCTCAGGAAACATGAGATTCCTGTGAACAAGTGCACTGATCGATGAATGGTGTGAAATGAAACTGACAACATATGTTAGTTTTGTGTAACAATTTATTTAACTAATAGTATTTGGAAAATATTCCTTCTAATAGTTCATTGCAGTTCAGGTTCCAAAGATCATTTAACCCATTTTATTGGTAACTTCTCTGATACTTGGTTCCATCATTGATGAACATACAGTGTCCATCATTTATATTCCATCATCCTGTTCTTCCAACATTCACATAGTAAGGATTTATTTAGATACCTGTTTGTACATCATGGAGATCATTTCTCATGTGTAATTTCTCCTTTTGTGAGTCTAGATACTCTTTATATGCGGATTTATCTAATTTTGTAGATGTGTCTGTTCATCACTATTGCAAAATACTCTTAGGTAAGTTTGGTTTATATATGGATTAATCTTTTTTATTTAATCATTCAGAAGCCAATAATTCAATTCAAATTTATTCACATATTTAATTACTATATACAGATGCAGATTTAATTCATGTATATAGACACAGATTTCATTTCTGTATATGGACACAGATTTAAATCATTCTCATATATAGAAGCATATTCAATTCATATATATATAAACACATACTTAACTCAGGTATATGGACACAAATTTAATTCCTTGATATAAATGCAGATTTAAGTCGTTCATGTATATAGATGCGGATTTAAGTCATTCATATATAGGCATAGTCAATTTATGTATATGGACACCAATTCAATTCATGCATGTAGCCACATATTTAATTCATGTATATGGATACATATTCTATTCCTGTATGTAGCCACAGATTTAAGTCATTCACAGATAAGCAGATATTTAACTCAGTTATATGGACACATATACAATTCCTGTATGGGAACGCAAATTTAAGTCATTCATGTATATTGAAGCATATTTAATTCATATATATATATATATTTAATTCAGGTGTATGGATGCATATTCAGTTCATATATATCAATGCATTTAATTCCTATAAGTACATGTTTATTTCATTCACGTATATAGGCACATATTTTTCCCATATGTGATCATATATTTCATTTATGTTTATCGACATATTTAATTCCTATATGTGGACATTTATTTTATTCACATATATAAAATAGTCACTCTTTCTTGATTAAACATAATGCATTTCCACAAATCGGGATATTAAATTCTTACATTATAACTTCTACATTTCATTTAGTAAGTTGAATGTTAACAATTCACCATATATTTCTTACACTCTTTATTGCTTTCAATCAATGTTATAAGTTTTATTATCACTTTTAAAAACATTAAAAAAAATTTAATAAATTCAGCATTAAATGTATTTCTGTGTATTTTAATTTACCCTTTTTTCCTCTTAATTTTAATAACAATAATGGCAATTATATATGCTTTAAGAAATTATTTCAGTACATAAATTTTATCATATTGTAAGTTAATCATTTTAAATAAGTACGTTTTTCATTTTATCTTTTCCAAAATGCTTTTCTTGCATCATTTTTATAAATATCTTTAAAGATTTCAAACGTTATCGAGAGTTCTCTTACCTTTACCTCTGCCTGTTGGTGATTCACAGTTAGTAAATCTTCACATTGAAAAAGGGATTGGTCTTAGAGATGAATGATATACGTTTTCTTTGGTGGTCACTTAGGGATCATTTTTTAACTTCTTCATGGTGTGAGAATGGAGGTAAATGAACTATTTTTTTTAACCATACACCTAGCATTTTCCATGTTGAAAATCTACTTCTTCATCCTGCAGCTTTATAGTAACTCAGCATTTCTTCTGCAATTGATGACTACGGTGGCTCCAAGATTATTTGGTCCAGTTTTTCTAAACTTTGATTAGCTGTATAGCAATGACAATGATCAACTCACTAATAATCCTCCTGAATTGCCTGATGCCTTTATTCATACTCTACTGCTTCTCATGATTTTTTTTCAATATTTCTTTTTATCTAACCCACGCTGATCAGCCTGTTTTTCAAAAACATGTTGACTTCTTTTGCCTAAGGCAAGAAAATGACACTATCTTTTTTTAATGAACTAATTACAACATATTTATATTGTAATTCATAAACATTCAGCTCCAACAACAACAACAAAAAGTTACATCAATTACATTTGAAACTACAAATTTTAATGGTAAAAATTTGTTAATTCAATGTGTCATTTAATTTCTAATTGTACATTTCAAACACCCATTTTTCTTTTCTTTTTTTTTCCAGAGAACTTAAATTACACATTTTGTTTCACAATTGTGTCAGCTTTTTAATCAGAAATTTTAAAATAGAAAAGGGAGAGAGTATCAAGATATATGAAACTATGTTTCTATTTCATTAGCCCCATTAAATTTTGGGATGAAATTCATTCCACAACATATAAAATTGACTACTACTGATAGTGTCCCCCTTAGTTAGATAATGTTGATGAACTAGGTAAGGTGAGATGGGGAAAATTGAATACAAGAATTGCAGCTTCCAATGTCAGGATAAGCATATACCTAAGCCTGAACTACCAGTACACAATACACCATGACATCATGAGAAAATACTTCAAATTTAAGCAATACCACTCCTGTATCTAGTCCAGCTACAAAAAGTAACCAGAGAATATTTTTGACACTGGGCCAATCCTGCTCATCACTATGTGAGTCTTAGGGTCTTATCTATTTCTGTGCCCAGGCCTATTCCCCTACTGGTACTTCCAGACCTCTATCTCTAGATCTGCTGAAAATGTACTTCAGAGCATCGTGAGCACAAGATATCCAAGCAGCTTTGCTCAATCATACACCAACCATTAACATGAAAGGCACTATTTCATGCATCACTACAATCTCACTCAAAAATGTCCATCCGCTACTTCCACAAAGGGCCAGAACAGTCTTGCATTATATGTTTACAAATGCATTATCTTTATTTTGAGGCATTGATGTATTTTTTTTCTTTTGGATATTTTTTCAGATGGGGTGACTATTGGTCTAATATATGTATGTGTGCATTTAGCACCAAGATAGACAGAAAATCTTATCACAGAACACAAGTTTGCATTGCAACAGGATCACCTTATAAGCTATCTCACTTTAAGCACAAACATTGAGAGAAAAAATGACCCAAGGAATATTTGACCATGTGGAATACCTTATTCATTTACTTTTATGATTCTTATAGGCTCCACACCCATGACACAATTCTGTGCCTGGTAGACAATTCAGTATTCTACTGATTAAAAATCCCAACTTCTCTGAGCAGCTTATTTGGAAAAAAAATAAACCATAGTGTAATGGGCACAGACGTCATTACATTGTTTTTTTTATTAGTAAACATGAAAAAAATAAAAGTTCGCAAATAAAACTTCTTTTTTTAAGAATTAAAAATTGAAAATTAAAATTCTATACTAAACTCGTATCTATATAAAATCGCACAGATGAAAAAAATTTATTAAAATAAAACTTTATTAAAAATTGAAAAGGTATTGTAAAAGCAAAAACTTAAAAAAGATTTAGAGATAAAAATATATCTTTAAGTTTGAAAACAAATTAATTAATGTTATTGAAAAATGGAAATGATCATTTTAATTAGTCAATGTAAACTAACCTTGGGCATTTAAATGTATAAGCAATGGTCATATAGGAGAGAAAAACAATGGAATTGGACCTCAGTGAAAGGACCATCACATCGATGATGTAATGTCAATTCAATCCTTAAAATTAATATAAAAGGAAAAGTTTGGAAATGAGTGAATAATTTATTAAGAGAAGATGGAGATGTGTTAAGTCAGAGAGTTGGAAGTGAAGGGATTGAAAGACGCACTTTCAATTTCTTCAGTTGTTAAAAAAAGAGAAATGAAACATCGCTTTTCTTATATTGAGGACCACGGGATCATCGTGGATTTAACGCTGGATTCCACACAGCAAGCAATGGATAACTAATGAACATTTCTAAAACCGTAAGCACGTTATGAACTTAAATGAACATTAATTTGAAAACACTAAGAACTTTAAAATATAAACTTTCTCAGTATTTAATTTATAGAATTAGATTGCTATCTGACCAAACTAAATTATTTATTAATTAGTTATAATATTATTTGATGTATTTCTTTTTTATAAAATCATTTCCATTTATTTTTTTTTTTGTTCTTTAAGTTTTATTTATGGTTTTTGTTTTGTGATAAATTAAATTATATAAATGTTAAACTTAAGTCGGGCGTGAATGGCTATATAGATTTGTAAAGTTATATTAGGGGAGGGTAATCTTCTTAGGTTATTTGTTTCGTAGTTGAATTAGGTCAATGGATTAGATATATTGGTGTAATTAGTAGATGTAGTATGAGGTTCGCTACAGGCAGAATCGCTGTATATGCCACTCAAAATCTTGTTGCCTATGGATGAGATTGTAAGTCGGCAAAAAGGGCTGTGGTCTCTTCCTATGGAGTTTTTATTTTATTGTTCTTCTTGCCATACGGATGTAATATTCCTGTATTGGACAAGAATCAATGTCTTCTCTAACTATACTGTTCAGATGTCCATTCCTGACAGTATAGTATATTGTGCTGTTGTATTTTCATGCTACATTGAATACATCAATGTATCAGATGGATTGATGCCGGTTTGACTGCGAACTTTTGGCCTAAGGTTAAATAAGGATAGAATATTTTCTTTCAAATGCAAATTTGTGTAGTCTATTCATACTCAACCCTCTAAATAAAAATGCATTAAATTTAAATTGGTATGGACATTGCATGGATTCGTTATCGGTTAATTATGTTTTTGGTTTTCATATTTGATCAAAATATATAGACATTCGGTAAATAATGATACCTTATGGTGAATATCTAAAATGTATTTATTCGGATGTCTTTTAAGTTATTGGTGTCAATGCGGTATCTTATGATGAATACCATTGGGTTTCTTGTATTCCCTATGTAATTGATGGTTTCAATGACTTTGTATTTTGATCGTTTATGTTTATTTTGAAATGTTTTTTAACCGTGTAATCTATGTAACCGATCTATACTCAACATTTTAAAACAAACTTTTATAAATCCATCTGTGCGAACTTATAAAATAAAAATGTAAATTTATAAAAATTAAAATCAAAGTAAAAAAAGGTAGGTTAAATTTTAAAATGTAAACTGATACTAAAACAATTTTAAATATTATATATGTGCGTAAATAAATGTTTGTGTGTATAATTACTGGCAGTGGCTTATTTTATTCTTTTTTTAAAAAGATAAGAATTTATAAAATATAAATCTCTGCTATTTCACTGAGCTAATGACAATGGGCTAACGACCGGAATCAAAATATATAAAATAAAATAAAAAAACAATTTTTTTGACTTATGTATCTGCCTACTTTATAAATTTTCTAGGTTCAAATGCCTAGTGGCGCCCTGTAGTGCAGATTACGTTAAAGGCCCTTTCTCCGGATCATTATAATAGGTAGGTATAGTGCAGAGATAACACATTGGAGCATCATGCACACTGCATCCCTATTCCCCTAAGAATATCACCATCCACTATCAGCACTGAAGGCAAAGCAATAATGCTTCCTAATATTTACCTCCAATTTCTTGAAAGTATCTTTTTTTCTCTCAGTTTTATTTTATCATCCTGCTTGTTTTTGTTTTCTTGGTCAGATGTGTAACTGCATCATGCTTTAGGAGACTGTGGATCATGATCAGTTCTCTGATAATAACTCCCTGTGATGTGGGGTGATATACATTTGGATTGTCTTATCTTTGGACATTTATCAGGCCAGACATCTTTGTGGTGGCTTGTCTTTATCTTTATTTCTCTGGAGCTCAGTATGGCTATTAGACTTTTTTAACTATTCTGGTCTGGTACAGACTATGAATGCTGCCTGTTCAATTTCTCTTCTTCTTCTTCTTCCATGTTAGTATTTCATTTCTTCAGTTATGATACCATGGTAGCGTGTCATTGTTACTGTAACATCATGGAAATATCTTTCATTTATATTTGAGAGCATGTATTCTTGGTCCATCATCCCACCTATATGGGGCTTTACTTGGCAGCTTGGACCCTCCTTTGGTTGTGGCTGAGGTACCACAATTGTCATATGTTGTCAACAGCTCGGCAACCTGCTCAATGGTTCAGCAATCCATCCCAATCAGCTTTTTTTTATATAGCTGGGAAAACTATGACAGATCATCCAGATGATTTGGACTTTCATCAGTGGCTCCACTGTCAGGGCCCTTAACTTGACCACTTGTTTCTGGAAGAAGGGATATAAGTTTCACCGGGTGGGCATTTCTCCTGTCATCTTATACTTAATGCCCTCCTGACAGTCAACACTCCAATAGCATTTCCCAAATGACTTTTTAAAATCATTGAAATTGGTGGGCTGACTAAATAGTGATACCCACCATGCTTATGTTGCACCCTTCAAATGACTAGAAGTTACTGCCAACTTTGCATTTTCAGAGCTTGCATTAATGCTGAAGTACCTATCTAGGCTTTTCAGGTACTCAATAGATGCTTCATTATAGCATCCCATGCTTATGCTGAACCCTGCAAATGACTACAAGTTACTGCCAACTTTGCATCTTCAGACATTGCATTAATGCTGAAGTACCTATGCTTCATTAAAGCCTCCTACAAATGTCCATATTTTGAGGAACTGGTTTGTGATCCTTGGCTTGTAGCTGGTTAATGGTATTTCTTAATTTACTTCTAAAAATTTGTTTTGGGACTGTTTCTGTCCTTTCGTTGCTTGCCTCTTCTCTGGCCTATGTTGTGTTGGCATTGTACAGCTTTTTTTGTTTGCAGTTGCCTTACATGGGTAGTCGAGCTATCCACTTGCTCCTTCATAGATCCCTGGATTCTTTCTATCTTAATATCCATGCCTTCACACATTTGGATGCTCTTGACTTCTTCATTC
The DNA here is from genome assembly GCA_028023455.1 of Epiperipatus broadwayi. Taxonomy (NCBI): domain Eukaryota; kingdom Metazoa; phylum Onychophora; class Udeonychophora; order Euonychophora; family Peripatidae; genus Epiperipatus; species Epiperipatus broadwayi. The sequence continues at coordinate 483,655 of JAQFVV010012868.1, read as the reverse complement.
AGAGACTTTTTGACTTTTTTCATGACCTCTTTGATTCTCAATCTTTGGTCAGTAATCTGATTTATTATTTGGTTGTATTTCTTTCTTTATTTATTGGTTTACTTCTTCAATCTGTGTTTCCAGCTTCTCATTTTGATTTTTGATTTGCTTTTATTATTTATTTTTAATTCTCTTCTCTTTGTTGGTCTCTCTTTTTATTCTCTTTGTTTCTTATCATCTTCGCTTTGCTGGTCTTTTTTTTATTATCTTCTTTTGGCTCACTTTCTTTTTGCTTTTTTTTTCTTCATAGGAAGATTCTTCTTCGCTTCTGTATTCTTCATTTTTGTCATATCTGATTTTTTGGAAATGTTATTATTGACTTTTTTTGTCATTTTAGTGATTTTTTTGACAGTCATTTTAGTAAGCTTTCTTCTCCATCTACACCATGATTTAGCTCCAACTTCTCTATTATGCCTATTTTATTATTTGTATACTATTCATTTTATTTAGCTCTCTCAATTTCCCTTTTATCATTCCATTTCAAACCCCACACTGTGTGCACTGTTTACATCCATAGAATCATGATTTGCATACCTTGCATAATTTATTATTTATTTTGTTTACTTTTTACCTTCTAGTTTTTATATCTATGGGCAGGCTAGCTAAGTTGAGCCCCATGATTAGGACAACAAATGTAACCAGATGGGTTTCTACTCCCTCTGGTGGTTAATTTATTTCCTGATGATAATATTGTAGGAAGGAAAAAATGATTGGTGTTATTGAATGCTAGCATTATCGCCCTACAGCAGTATTTCCTGCTCATCAGATGGTGTAGCATTAAAGATGCTGAAAACCTTTAAGATATTTATTTACTTGGTTTATCAGATGGCACCACTAGATTTCCAGCTCCCTACAAGCTGACCCACACAGATCAAGTTATACCTGATATCTGTCAGGAAACATGAGATTAAAAAAGTACTCTGATTGATAAATGATGTAAAATGAAACTGACAACATATGTTAGTTTTGTTAAGAATTTTAAACTTCTAATATTATAATAAATAATATTAAAAGCATGTGAAGCACTTGAAAGAGAAGCTATAAAGAGTGCAAAAATATTAAAGCTTAGCACTTTCGAGGTGGATTGCCTCATATTCATAGCTACACTGAGCAGTGTGTAACAATTTATTTAACTTATAGTACTTGGAAAACATTAGTTCTAAGTCCCATAGATCAATTAGTCCATTTCATTGGTAACTTCTCTGATACTTAGTCCCATCATTGATGGTCATACAGTGTCCATCATTTATATTCCATTATCCTGTTCTGTCAACATTCACATAGTAGGGATTTATTTAGATATCATTGTGTACATCATGGATACCTCTCCTATTATTTCTCGAGTTTAATCTCTCCTTTTGTGAGTCTAGATTCTCTTCATATGCACTGTACCAGTCAAAACATGTTTATCCATCTAACATGAGCTGGAACTCAAAAAAAATGTACTTCGAACCCAGTCAAGCTTGAGATTTAGGGCAGGGACCAGCCTGGATTCGAACACACTCTCAAAGTCCAGAACAAACACCTAATGGATAACATAACAATGATGGCACACATTAGAATTAATTTTTAATCCGGCGCACTAGCAGAGCAAAGAAGACAATGAGACATCTATCAACTATGACTTAACTAAAATATGTTTATGCATGGCTGTACGTTTGGAAGTGGAGAAAAGGAATTCAAACATCTTGAATAAGTTAGATAATAAAAAAATATAGTTTAATATAGTGACAAATTATTTATATACACTTATAAATAAATTGCAAACATTAGTATGTGCGTGAATGAGCAAGCGGTCTACCAAACAATAGATAATTATATATTGTCATTCATGCTATATTTCTCATATGCTCTTTATTACCTAAATAATATATTATAAACAAACACACATCTTTGGTGGGTCCAATATTAAGATGCCAATCGACTATTAGAAAGAATTTACATAAAATTACTATTAACGCTTTTATATATGGTTTTGAAACATGGTGACTAACATTATTTCGGGGAGCAGTCCGAGATTCATTACAGATATAATACAAACTATTTTCATGTCATTATGGTCATGAAAATAAATAAAATACATTAGAAAATATATTTGATTATATGACAAAATACTTAATGAAACTTTTTTAATTAGCGTTGGTAAGAAGAATGCTTTATTTTCCCCAAGGCAAATACTCTTAAATAGATAAATAACAAATTACAACAATGGGATTGTATAATAAAACTAAAATAATATTAGTAATTAATGTAGCAAGTGATATTTGGCATCTATATATATTTTGAGCAGAGCGCAATTTTAATATTATTACAGCACTAAAATTAGGTCATAAGCAAACGAAATAATGACATGAATAAGTAGCAGTACTAACATAGGCAGAGAACTCAAAGATAAGGTCATGCTTGTGGATGAAAAATGAAATCTAACACCCCCTTTTCTAGGGTAGTGCTTAGAAAAAAGTGGATAGGCATGGTGTGGTCCAGACTTTTACTGGTATAACTGACACGAGAGGTCTTTTCTATAAAAAGTGAATATGTCAATATGCATAGCATGTGCCAAACTTATGGGAATCACTGCCAGAGACATTTTTATATGAAATAAATGGTCCTGGGAAGATTAACTATCCTTGGGACAAGGCTTGAGAAGAAATCTATGGGTTTGAACTTGTCGCAACCCCCAGACATATATATAATCACAAAGATGGGTCGAATGTTAGTAATGCAGTATGAATGAATGTCACTAACGACATGAAATATGATTTACATCTTTAAAATAAATTACCCTTGTTTGAATACCATAATTTAGACAAATAATATGCTATGCAGTTATATATATATATAGAAAGAGAGATTTCCCTAATATGTTAAGATTTTATTTAGTAAAAGAAACATTAAAATTTACCCCCTTCCCTTTTCTACTATTTAAAATAATTCAATCCCACCTTCATGGATTTTACAACTATTGAGAATATTTAAGCTTATGGTATTTTAAGAGTATGGAAAAATAAAAGAAAGCTAGCAGTTATAGAAAACAACTAATAGGTCACCTTTTCAGAAATGAATAAATAATATTTTAAAATTTCAAAGGTTAATTAGCCTAAGTTCTGGATTCATCCCAGATAGAAATCCAGAGTTAAACAAATATATTTTTTTATATAACATAAATAAAATGTTGGCTTGTAAAATAATCTGGCGAGTGTATTAATTAATAATGCATTATATTGTAAAGGGGACGTTAATTCATAGAGGTTTACTTAAAAAGAAAGAAAAGATTTTAGAAATTCAAACTCGTCAGATTGTTTGAGATTGGCATATTAATAATAAAAACATACATATATATATATAAATGACCGCACCAGAGTTAATGAAAGTTAGAGCATATGAGAGGGAATTAAATTTATAGAAATTATTTGAGAGCAATGTACATATTAGAAAAGTTACAAAATTAACTTATATATTAGGAGAAATGGATAGACCTTGAGACTAGTTAGGCAAGATAGATTTAGTTTCAATGGTGGCAGTTTGAAATAATTTACCTTGCACCATTTGAAGAGTCCATATTAAAAAGTCCAGCTCGTGCATGGCAGTTCTTATGTGACAGCAAGATTCCATTTAGTATTCCACAATTCTCCAGTCGGCTCTTACTTCATTCTGTGGGAGCATGATATAATGGCAGCGGAAGATGACCCTCACGAGTCATAAAGGTGATGAGCTTTCTATGCTTACATTTCAACACAGCTTGGATTCAGTTAACTGCCTAATCTCTCTGTTGGTGATTTAAAATCCAGCCATTTTATCCTCTGCCCAGGTATTTCTGGAATGCTTTTAATTACTTAGATTTAGCTTTAAAATCTAATCTCTGATCTAACAGAAATTTTACATTTTATTGTTCATTGTTTTTGAAAGATGCAATTTTAGATAAAGTCCGAAAATAAATTCAAATCTATTTCCAGATTAGAAATAGATTTGACAAAAATGTTTATAACAAAAGAAAATCTTTAATCTTAATCCCATTTTAAGTAAAACTTTAATTAAAAATACCTTCCTCAGATTAAAACAATAGTGTTTCCAACCCTTTAATTATTTTTGGACAATTACCGGTTGCATCTTCCATCTTGGATTTTATAAAATACAGTTTAATAGGGAAAAAAAATACTTTAAAAAGAAAAAGTTGTATAAATGACATATAATAAAATATTTTTAAAAAAATTAATATTTTGTTAGTATTTTGCTCCTATATATATATATATATTTGAGCTGCACCTATGTACTGTAATAAACAAGAACTAATAATTAATAAAAAGAATTAATAATAATTTTAAAAAATGTTATTGGAATGTTCAAATTTTATAACTTAGGCATGCATCTCAAATATATACATAAAATATATATACATGACAAAAGGAGTGGGATGGGATATAGGGTTTGAATACAGGTTAGTAGATGGAACTATGAAACTCAATCTTAAGCTAAGGTTGACTGCTTCAGCACATATATCTAAATTTTGTAGGCATGTCTATTCATCCCCACTGCAAAATTACTCTTAGGTTAGTTTGGTTTATAGGTGGATTAATCCCTTTTATTTAATTATACAGAAGTCAATAATTCAATTTGAATATATTCACATGAAAAGCTAGAAAGAGTGCAAAAATATTAAAAGCTTAGACTTTTGAGACAGATTGCCTCAAATTCATAGCAACACTGAGTAGTGTGTAACAATTTATTTAACCTACAGTATTTGGAAAACATTCTTTCTAAGTCCCATAGATCAATTAGACCATTTCATTGGTAACTTCTCTGATACTTGGTCCCAACATTGATGATCCTACAGTGTTCTTCATTTATATTCCATCATCCTGTTCTGTCAACATTCACATAGTAGGGATTTATTTAGATATCCTTGTGTACATCATAGATACCTCTCCTATCATTTCTCGAGTTTAATTTCTTCTTTTGTGAGTCTAGATTCTTTTCATATGCAGATATATCTAAATTTTGTAGGCATGTCTTTTCATCCCCATTGCAAAATTACTCTTAGGTTGGTTTGGTTTATAGGTGGATTAATCCTTTATATTTAATTATACAGAAGCCAATAATTCCATTTGAATATATTCACATATTTTATTACTATATACAGATGCAGATTTAATTCATGTATAAAGACAATGATTTAATTTGTATATATTAACACAGATTTAAGTCATTCACATATATAGAAGCATATTCAATTCATTTATATAAGCACATATTTAACTCAGGTATGTGGACACATATTCAATCCCTGAATATAAACATGAATTTAAGTCATTCATGTATATAGATGTGGATTTAAGTCATTTACATAGATAGACATGTATTCAATTCAAGTATATGGACCCCAATTCAATTCATGTATGTAGGCACATAGTTAATTCATGTATATTGATACATATCCAATTCCTGTATATAGCCACAGATTTAAGTCATTCATATATATGGATGCATATTCAATTCATATATATATAAGCAGATATTTAATTCAGGTATATGGACACATATTCAATTCCCGTACGAAAGTGCAGATTTATGTCATTCATGTATATAGAAGCATATTTAATTCATATATATAAACACTTATTTAATTCAGGTATATGGACGCATATTCAATTCCTGTATGGAAACGCGGATTTAAGTCATTCATGTATATACAGGAATATGGATGTATATTCAATTTATGTGTATCGACACTTTTAATTCCTTATATGTAAATGTATATTTCATTAGCATATGTGGCATATATTTTTCCCATATGTAGCCGTATATTTTATTTATGTATATCCACACATTTAATTCCTATATGTAGACATATATTTCATTCACGTATGTAGAGACATTCAATTCCCATTTGTAAATATATATTTCACTCATGTATATAGAATAGTCACTCTTTCTTGATTAAACATAATGCATTTCCACAAATTGGGGTATTAAATTCTTACATTATAACTTTCTACATTTCATTTAGTATGTTGAACATTGACAATTCAACATATTTTTTATTGTCTTTATTATAAAGCTTAACTCCGAATCAGTGTTATAAGTTTTAGCACTTTAAAAAGTTAAAAAAAAAAAAGAGTGAATTCAGCATGAAATGTATTTCTGTCAACATATTTCAATTTGCACTTTTTTCTTCTTTTAATTTTAGTAATAATAATAATGGCAATTATACATACTATAAGATATTATTTCACATAACCCTTTATTATTTTGTAATTAATCATTTTAAATAACTACGTTTTTCATTTTATCTTTTCCAAAATGTTTTTCTTACAACGTTTTTATAAATGTTATATGTAGAGCTTGCAAAACAAGCTCTTAACAAGCTTTATAGAATATTCCCAACCTCAGATCGGTTTCTGCTACTGGTGTCCTCAGTGAGGTGCTAGGATATTCAATCATTAGATTAAAAATACAAGGATAAGCTCAGCACTTTATCTAATGTATAACTATTAAGTAGAAGATCTGAATTTTTCTGAATTTTTTAGGCATCCATATGTCTTCCAATCCAGCTATCTAACTTACATAGCCACATGGGACTGAACTAAGTTCAAGTACATCATATATTAATAGCTTTAGCAATATAAAATCACCAAAAACATCACTACAAAAAATAAAATTACAAAACTATTAAGTCAGATGTCACATGGCTTTGGTGATTTTATATTGCTAAAACTATTAATATATGGTTATCTGAACTTAGTTCAGTCCCATACGACTTTTTAAGTTAGGTAGCTGAATTGGAAGACATATGGATGTCTTAAATTTTCAATTTTTTTTTTACTTAATAGTTATACATTAGATAAAGTACTGGGCTTGTCCTGTTGTTTTTAATCTAATGATTGAATATCCTTGCACCTCACTGAGGATGCCAGTAGCCGAAACTGGTCTGAGGTTGGGGATATTCTTCAAAGCTTATTAAATTAGGTCATGTGATGTCTGACTTGATTTTTTTTTTTAGCATTTTTATAAATATCTTTAAAGATTTTAAAGGTTATCTAGAGTTCTCTTACCTTTAAATTTATCTGTTGGTGATTCACTGCTAGTAAATCTTCACATTAAAAAAGGGATTGATCTTAGAGCTTAAGGGTATACATTTTCATTGGTTGTCACTTAGGCATCATTTTTCAACTTCTTCATGGTGTGAGAAGGGAAGTGATTTATTCTTTTTAGCCAAACCTCTAGCATTTTCCATGTTGAAAGTCTGCTTCTTCGTCTTGCAGCTTTACAGCAACTCCAGGTTTCTTCTGAAATTGATGGCCATGGTGACTCCAAGCTTATTGGTCTGGTTATTCTAAACTGCAATTATCTGAGTAGCAATGACAATGATCAACTCACTTATAGTAATCCTTCTGAATTGCCTGATTTTTTTATTTATACTCTCATGCTTTCTGAGGTTTTCTTTTCAATATCTCATCTAATCCATGCTCATCAGCCTCTTTTTCAAAAACATGTTGACTTCTTTTGCCTAAGGCAAGGAAGTGATGCTATCTTTTTTTAAGGAATTAATTACAGCATTTTTATATTGTAATTTGTAAACATTTAGCTCCAACAAAAAAAAATATATCAATATCATTTGAAACCTGCAAATTTTAATAATAAAAATTCATTAATTAAATGTGTCATTTAATTTCTAATTGAACATTTCAAACATTAATTTTTTTTTCTGTTTTTTTCCAAGAACTTAAATTTACACATTTTGTTTTATAACTGTCAGCTCTTTAATCAAACATTTTAAAATAGAAGAGGGGTAACTTCAGGATATGTGAAACATGTCTATTTCAATATAATTTATATTTTGTTTTAATTTAACAATTTGATTGAAGCTAGAATTAGATTTTAAAATAAACATTTTAAAAAATAGAAATGATTCGGTTTTTAAATACATTTTAGAAAGCAGCACCCTGAAATTTGAAATAACATATTTTGTTCAGATAATTATCTTCAGAAATAAAGATTAGTGGGTGGATGAAATTTCATATAGCTTGATGTCAAATATAACAGACAAATGTTTAACTAATGCATGTAAAACGGCAGTAAATGTATATTTTCTTTACTAATTTGTTTCAATTGAGTGATTTGATTGAAGTTAGAATTAAATTTTAAAACAAACATTTAAAAAATAGAATTGATTCAATTTTGAGTCACATTTTAGAAGGCAGTGACCATGCAATTTGACAATAACATATTTAAATTAGTATAATTACTTTCAGAAATAAAGAACAATGGGCGAATGGTTTTAAATAATTTGATGCCAAATATAAGACTTTCAGAAAATAATATTTTTTAAGCAATTTAAGCCCAATGAAGATATATATTGCTTCATAGTTTGTTTCAATTTAACAATTTGATTGAAGCTACAATTAAACTTTAATATAAACAATGGTTAATAAGTAAATAAGAACATAATTTAAATGGATTTTTTGCAGTCTTTTGAGTAAATAAAAATTCTAAAATGCTGCCATTTTACTTAAAAAGAATATTTCATATTTTTAATCAATTATATGCACATTTATTATTATGTGCACATACTAAATATGGTATATACATAGGGGATATACATTTTAACTTATAGCAGAATATCTAATAATATATATGTCAACTATAAGTTTCTAATCAATTCAAAGAATGATATTTTTTTACATTTTTATTTACTGTGCCAATGGACATGTAAAACTACATCATACTTTAAATTAATTGGATACTTATAGTTGATACATACAACACTGGATATATATATATATCAATTATTATTCTATAAATTAAAATTTATATCCCTTATGTACATATCCTATTTAGTATGTGTACATAATATTATATGTGTATATATGTGACTAAAATATGAAATAGTCTTTTATACCTTAACTTATGATGGTCCAAACTGTTAAATTTTGTTTAAAATAGAATGAGAAATAAATCAGTAAATATTGAATAAAAACACAAATATCAGTCAAGCGTTGTTAGCCGAGAGGTTATCACAGCTGCCTTGCAAGCAAGTAGTTGGTTCCAGACGGTTGTGGGTTCGCATCCCATCTTATGCTATGACATATGGAAAAAAACCCACAAATATCAAGTCAAAAAAATGAAATGAAAATGTAAAACTATCATATATAGTTGTTATAAAGCATTTTTGCTGTAACTTAAAATTATATCAAATATAATTCATACTTTTAATTATGATGGTTCAAAGTGTTAACATTAAATTTTGTTTTTATTCATGGAATGAGAAATAAATCTGTATATATTGAATAAGAGACACACATAAATAAGAAATAAATCCTAACATATTGAATAAGAGACACAAATATCCAGTCAAAAAAAACCTTCAGATTTTTAGCAATCTAAATTTTTGGAATTTTTAAATCTTAATATGAATAATTTTTCTAATAGTAAATAATTTTTTTGAAAGATTTTAGAATATTTTATAGATAATTTTGATAATTTGAATTAATATGTAGATGGATTTCTTCAAAAAAAGGTGGTTTACTAAATTAGAGATAAATTGTTTTTTATATTAAATGCTTTTATTGTCTGTGCACTAAAAAGGAAAAAAAAAGTGTTTTTTTTCTACCACAATTGGGGTTTTTAGATTTAACTTAAAACAGAAATTAATTAAATCAATCCCTATTTTTATAAAAAGGGATTGACTTAATGACATTCTGGACCCTCTATTTGTTTGCTTTTTAGTGCATGGTCAATAAAAGCATTTAATATATATATATATATATATATATATGATCTTTATTAGCTTAAAAATAAATCTCTTTTCACTAAATCTATTTATTAGTTTTCAGAAAGTAAATTTGTATTAGAAAAAAATACTTTGAAATATTTAATCAAAAAAGTTTTATCTTGTTTTAATAATTTATTTAACTTATTACTTCTGAAAAGTACATAATAGCTTGATATATTTTTATTGTTAAAGTCAGACTGGTTTGTTAAATATGTGTTATTTGGAATATTTATAAGCATTGTGAAATTGGATTTACAAATATTATGCAAATCTTTCATCTCTTATATTTTTATTCATTGCTTTCATTTGGTTTGTGATGATGGTGTTCTAGTTGTATTTTTGGACTATTTCCATCGTCTAATATGAGTATTGAGTGTCTTTAGAAAAATTTAACTTTTATTTAAATATTCCAAATACATTCATCTGTTAGCAATAGCACATCAAACAAGTTAGTATATTCACATTTTGAGAGGTATTATTTTCCTCTCTTCTTCTTATGTTGCTGGCCTGACTAGTTACAGTACTTGCATGGGATTCAAACCTGGACTCTTAGATTCTTGAGTTATTGAAATTCAGGGTAATGCTCTAACCAACTGAGCCATCCTGGCAGGATAATGTTCTACCCAATTGAGCCATCCTGCTAGGATGTTCACTTGGTAAGAGTGTTACCCTAAAATTCAATACTCGAGAGTGAGGGTCCAGATTTAATCTTTTGCTAGTACTGTAACTAGTCAAGCCAGCAACATTTGAAGAAGAGGGGGAAATAATATCTCTCGAAATGTATATATACTAATCTGTTTGATGTGCTAACAGTTGAATGTATTTGGAATATTTAAATAAAAGTTAATTTTTTCTAAATACATTCAATACTCATATTAGATGATGGAAATAATCCAATACAAAAATACAACTACCACTAAATAATTTTTTTAGTGTCTTGGAATTGTAATAAAGTAAAAAGTATTGCATAGAATAATAAACAATTCTTAAATAGTTTTTTTTTTTTTTAATCTTTTTTTTAGGATACATCTAGAAACACAAAAGAAATCTTTGATAGTGGACAATTTTTTTAAGAATTTTAAGCATTTCCATACTGGTTTTTAGAATATATTTCTACAGTTGGATTATAGACTTGTTTTTAGATTAAATTATTTGGAAAGACAATTGTTGAAAATAAATGAATTTACATATCGATTATGTTTTGTGTCTTGGTAATGTCATTGGAAATTATTTCAATAAAATTAAATATATTTTCAGTTTTTAACTTTTTTTTTTTTTTTTTACATATTTTTAAAATACAAATTCTACTAATTTAGTTTATAGTATTACTAAGTTAATGATATAATTGTTATAACAATGACAAAAGTTTTTATATGTAATGTATAAATAATTTATGTGATTTATGGATTTTAATATTGTTTTATATCTTGCCATTTAATTTTTTAAGACTTTTAAATTTTGAGATTTACTTGTTACATTATAATAAAACTTAAATTTTTGTATTTGTTTTTTATTTGCATTCATAAATTAAAATAATTATCTTTAAACAAAACTTAAATTTATCAAATAAGTCTTATAATTGTTATATATAATAAATTTTGTTTTATTGTTCTGCTATATGTTCATATTTTTATTTTTATTTTAGACAAATTGAAATAAAAAAACTTGATCTCAGAATGCTTTGTTCAACAACTGACCTTGCAGTTGATGATGAATTCAGGTAAGCATGTGGGAGGGGGGATTCATTGTTTATCATTTAGAAATATGCTTTTTTCAAAAAATTCACAGCAACTGTAAACTATTTTAGTCACTGAGTAATGTATTTTGCTAACTAATCCTGTGACCAAAATGGAAAGTGCATGGATTTTTTGGAATTTTTTGTTTTAATCAACACCACTTTTCTTTCATCAAGTTTTTGCTTTTCATATCTCTTGACTCTGCTTTTTTTGCTGCAGCATTCTAATCTCACTTAATCATTACACACGTTTGCCTCATTTCTTAGATTTTATTTTTTGTAGTATAATTTTTAAATTTTTATTTAGAATTTTTATCTCATTATATAAATTGTATAATGTGATTTCTGATGTTAATATTTTATCTTTAAAAAAAAAAAAATATTTTAATATATTGAGCTGGATAGTTTTTCTAATTTTTTTTATAAATTTGATTTCTAAAATAGTTTTTTTTACTGCTTGTTTTTCCTTTTTTATCAAATTAATTAAAATCAAGCAAACTTTTTAATTGCATTCCTGTTTCTTTTATTTTAATTACAATCCATTTTTAGTTTGATTATAAAAGCGGAGATTTAATTTTGTGTTGTTGTCTTATTATAAGTTAATCCCTGGTTAGAATTCTTAATTAGGTTGAGTGGGAGATTAAGATTTGCCCTGGGCTAAGGCTCAGAATTGAAGAACAAGAAAGTTTACACAGGAAATAACCCCAAAAATTTCGGACATTTTAGATTATTCTTGGCTGGAACAAGCTAGTCAAAGTGATTGATTCATTTTCTAATAGTTTCTAATAATCAATATTCATGCAGTTATATTAGCTTGCTGAGATTTGTATTGTATTAGCAGTTTGGACATTTAATTTGTTTTTAAATTTGCTGCTAATAAAATATTATATTCTGCTGCTTGTCACTAATTGGACTTCATTTTACTGCCTATGTTTACTTTTGCAAGATGTCAAAATTCACTACTATACATATGCTAACCTACAACATGCCTTGCTAACTTAACTAAGGACAGACCTCTGATTCCATGTGGTTCTTTCGTCATGCCATGAAAGTCTATTGTAGGAAGGATCCTGAAATATGCCTCTACACTTGCCGCTGTAAAGAAATGGAACACCTGAAAATTGGAACTTAAAATAAAAGTGTGCACTCTTTGAAAAACTATGTGAATTCTGCTTTATCATAAAGTAAAATTTTTTTTATTTTTTCCAGGATAAATAAATTTCTTTTAATTAAACCTCCGCTCAATCTAAAAATAAATTTGTAGTTTACTAATTATTTAATTTCATATTTATTATATGTATTTGCTTCTCATTGTATTTTATAGTGGGTCTTGGAATCATAGTTTTAAGATTCCAAGTTTGTTTTCCATTTTGTGTATTGGAGAGTGTATTGTGAGATTATATTTTTATATGCTTAATATGTCTTCTTTGTTTTACTAACTACTGCTAAATGCTTCAGCAGAGTTTTGTAATTTTCTCTAAATCACTTGTCCCTATTTTATTGTCAAGTAATTAATTTAAATTTCCGTGTTTGCACTTTTTGTAAACCGCAAATCTTTTGGCTGGTGGTTTATCATGTTTGTTATTCTAGTTTTCCTGTAGTTGGAGATTACGTTTCTTTTTTTCGGAATTACGTAAGATTGGAATCCTTAATCATTTTCTCTTAATCTTGTATGTGAAATCAATCATGAATTATCTTAAATGTGATACATCATGGGCTGCCTTGCCGTTAAAATGATGTTCTTGTCTCGATGCATTATTCCGGGCAAGATATGCTCACCGGTGCCATTTCATTGATTTCCTACAAGACCGTATTACTTTCATATCGCTAAATTAGGAAACTAGAAATGTTGTTCTTTTATAAATCACCAGCAGAAAGATACTATTAATTGCCTTTAAATTTGTAGGTGATAGAACATTTGTTTCTGCTAAAGTAGTTAATGTTTTAATATTTTCAGCTCATATACCTTCTTTGATAAATACGCTTATAAAAAAATCTAGGTCAAACTTTTGTATTTTGTTTGCTAGATTTATTTGATCTTTTATTTTGCTTTAACCTTATTAGTCAGAGTGTGTACTTAAGATTTAATTTGTAAAGTTATTTGTATTTTAATTGTTTCACTTTCTTGATAAATGCTTGGGCAGACATAAATAGTTTTCTAAATTATTTACCTGTCTCCCATTGAGACTTTTAATTATTATACTCAGCTTAGTTTTGGCCAATCATTTGTTGGTCATTCACCCATATTTCAGGTCCCTTAAATCAGATATTTAATGTTTTATTAATTTTAAATCATTTATGCCGGAGTATTTTCTAAGTTTCTTATTTCGTTAAATGTGAGATTTAAGTTTTTGCTCATTTATAAGTAGTACTCTGTTGTGTTCATTTATCATTTATGAGTTCCATGCATTGTAATCAACCTTGGTGATCTTAAAAGTTCTGCAGACATTTATGATTTATTAGTCTAAGCTAGTGATGCTCACCCACACTGGTTTCGTTGATTCATGCAAGAAAACTTTCATTTACTTTTCCGTTTAGAACTTTTCAATAAGGAAACCAGAATTGCTTAGGTGAATTGTCAGTTGAAGGAAAATCATTCCCTTCTTTTCGAATTCACTTTTAGAGAGTTAATCTGTCTGCCAGAGCGATGACACTTTATTTTTGCTAGTACAAGCCTGATATAACCGCATTTATTGTGTGCAAATCTCTACTTTAAAATTTTATATTACTCTTAATAAAATTAAAAAACATTTAAACTTAATTTTGCTGACGTTTGTCTTAGTGCTTTTATTTTTCAATTATCTGAACAATATTTAAGACCTCTTGGTTTTTCCCTGAGTCTAGTCGGTGCAAACCATCATCACCATCCTCTTTTGATCACGGTTTACAAATTTTTCATGTGATGTGATGTACTGTAGCTTCTTCTTAAATGATGTCGAGGATCTCTCAGCAATTATACCAAGGAAAACTTGTTACCTACTTAATTTTACATTCCCCAATCTAATTTTTCCTATATTCTGCTCCAACCCATTTCCATAACATAATCTCTGTCAACTCTACAGCCTTTCTATCTAAATCCCCCTTATCTTTTTTTAAACCCAGCATAAAAACCAATAATCTACTTTCTGTATAATCACTTTTTTTATATTTATTTTTCCATAACTTCATTATATGTGCCCTTTCTGTTTTCAAGCATTTACATTCAATTAACAAATGTCTAATATTTTCTATTCCTTCCTTACATAATTTACAGGCTAAATCACCCATATTTTTCCATTTACATGTATATTCTCTTGTTGCTAAAGATCCTGTTCAAGCCTTAAACAATAAACTACTTTCCTTACTATTATCATAAATTAACTCACACCTAATATTCTGTTTATTTCTATATATATTTAAACTCTTTTTACTCTTCATACTAGTTCTCTATCTCTCTAACTCCTTATTTTTTATTAATAAATCTATTTTTTTATCGCATTCCTTACCACTATAACACTCAACAATCCTTTTAACACAATCATCCCATCTTTTGTACAAATATACAGATATAAAGTCTTTATCCAAATCTTTTGCATACCGTATTACCTTTCTCACCCATCTTATTACCTGCCCTTTACTCATAACCCAATTAAATACTATTTTAGCTATTCTTTTATTATCCATAGACTGCAATCTATCAAACATTTTCATTTTACTTTTTGCATCTCTCATATGAAAACTTGACCATCCCATTTCTCCTTGAATTGCCTCCTTGCTGTCCATACATCTGCATTCAATGCATGTCTTCCTACTTCCCTTTGAACATTTTCTAAGTAATTTAATACCCCATTACTAACATATAATGCATCATTAACTCCTTTCCATATAATTCTAGCTACATCATATTTATTATATGAAAACACTGTTAATTTCTTTATCAATCCCTTTTTTTCTTTGCGTCATTTATCAATTTTTTCTCCCATTCATCCAAATAATTTTTCTGATTACTTAAAATAATTCCCAAATAACTATATCTATTCACCACACTTAACTTAATATCTCCCAACAAAAATTCTACATCTTCTCTTTCCCCAGTATTAACCATCATTATATTTGATTTTTCTTCACTAAATTTAATCCCCATCTTTTTGCCCATCCTTGCACATCTCCTCAACATAACTTCCATATCTTCTCTTCTTTCTGCACACAAAAATATATCATCTGCAAAAAAAAAAGACCTGACTAAGTATATACTCTCTTACTATCTATTAATGGTATCTCTATCCCTCTTTCTAATCTTTCAATTGCTCTTTTCATTTCACTCAAATACAATACAAACAAAATAGGTGACAAATACGTAGTGATCAAAGGGGGATTGAGTGACCGTTACAACATATACTTTATTTGGAAATTGAGTTTTCTGATAGCAAATTCTCATATATACTTGTGACTGTGTGAATATATAAATTTTTATTATTGTAAAAGAATAAGTAAATTAAAAAATGTCATTTGGGAATTCCTTATTCTTTACCACCATAAATGTTATTTGAGATTTGATTCAGGAATCTTTGGCTCTTAATTTATCCCTGCTACTACTGCATTAAGTTGCCAGTACATTAAAAAGGAATTAAAACAAAACAAAAAGGGCTTTTTTTTTTAATAAAATAATTACAATTTTTTTTAATATAATTTGAGTATATACATTTACTATGCATTTGGTAAATTAGTTCTTTGCTTTAATATTTTTTCTTATTATATTTTAATTATGAGAAAACTATTTGATGAACATATTTTTGCAATGTCAGTTTTGGATGATAATTTAGGCAGTTTTTGTTCCAAGTATCATTCAGATTTTTGAGTTTCTCACTTTTTTTTATTTATTAAAAATAAATTCATTAATTGTTTTTATCTCATATATTATATTATTGCATTATGTGAATTGAACCTTTTTCAGTTTTTTTTTTGTTTGGTTTTTTTTGAAGTTGACAAAATCTATTGTTTGATTTGTTTGGAAATTTATATTCTTTGAATATTTTTTTTCCCCCTCATTTTGCAGAGCAAACATATAGTTTGTAGATTTAAATTTATTTTTTTGTTAACATAAATTTTTATTGATATAATTCCAAGCACTAATAAAAAAAAAAAAAAAATTCTTTCAATATTAATGCCCTAGTTACTGCTAGATCTTTTTTATGTTTATGATATTTAAGAAGATGAGTTTACATTGGAACTTGTAAGATCTATAATATGATTAGGCCACTAAAAAAATAATATCTGGACTTAGACATACTATTACAATAATGAAGATGCATGTTTTTATGTAGAAAATAAATAATTTTAATACATTTAAGTTTAGACACTTTAACTAATTGAAACTTAGATTATTGATAGACATAATTAATGTGTGGAATTTTTCCAACTGTATCTTTGCACTATTTAGTTGATTTTATTTGTTGTTATATTAAATAAATTGAACCAACATGCATAATAATTCAATATGAGTAATTAATAAAGTCTCACTGATATAAATCCATAAAAAAAATTTTTTTTCCTATTAGTATTTTATTCAAGATTTATTTATCTCTGTTTGTGATATATTTAGAGATATACATAGGAAAGTTCTGTGGTATAGTTTTTTTTACTACTGCCCAATGCAATTTGGCTTGATTAGTAGAGTATCCAACTTGCATCCCTGGATTGATTCTGGTGATCACAGCTCTGGCACTCAAAGTTTCTATGTATTCCCTAGTAGTAAAGCCATATGCATTTTTTTCCTACTAGTTTTGAAGTTGTGATTTTAGAGCTGAATTCAGAGTCCAGTATTTGATTGAATTTCATTTAATAATTTATAATAGTTAAATATAATCGATAACAGCAATGTGTTTCTAAATACAATAAATAAAAGTCTTATAATTTTTGTTCTTTTTATTCAGATAATAATTTGATTGATGTAAATGGCAAAAAGTGAAACCAGATGATGTTCCTGTGGTTATATCTAATTTTAGTTTGCAATCTTTCAAGATTCACATAATTTTTTAATGTTGTTTTGTTATTTTTTAAGCAGTTTGTATTATTTTTATCAAATAATTAATCCTAGAGCTAATTGATTTATTATTTCTAATAGATGAACTAATCAACCACATCATAAACTAATTTAAAATCTTTTTTTATTCCATTGTACTGCATTACTTTCTTATCTTTTACATAAATCATAACTTCTCTGTTTCTTATGGTTTTATGTACTGCTCATTTCAGTCTTATTTTGTGACAGCTGTTGATAGTTTTGTACTTATTAAAATGGGTAATTTTTTAAAATAGAATTCTTAAGTTGATATCTCTACTATAGATATAGTTAAATTATTTATTGTTTTAATTTTTTTTAAATTTTGCTAATGAGCCATCAGTTAATTTTTTCATAGAATGAATTAGAACTTTAATCAAGAGTTAGTAAAACTGATGGTGGAATTGAGTCCATATCTTATATTTGATTTATTTAGTCTTTTGTGTTACAGTCTTTATTTTATTTGGCTTTCAAACTATTTTATTTTAGGTTTTAGTATTCTGCCTTATATTTTCTTTTTAGCTTTTTTTAGAATATATGTATCAATATATAAACCTGATATTTTATTATTAGTTTTATTTAAAATTGTTGATATACTTTTAATGGAGTGCATATAAACCATTTTGATGTTTTATTACCAGTTTTGATAAGTTATCCAATGGTAATATTACTTTGTTTGTTTTGGTTTTATCTGATTGTTGCTTTTCTTGATAAAAGGGATCTTATATTATGCTAAAAGAAATTTTAATTGCAACACAATCCTAAAGTAATTCTTTCATATAATACAAGAAAAACAATAACTTATTGCTATGGTGATGAATATATATAATCTAAATGCTTTTTTTTAATTTTAGGTATAATGTATAAATTTCTTTATATTTTGATTAATATTGTTTCAAGAACCACCATGTATGTATGTTAGGAACTAAGATCAAGTTTTAAAAAACTTCATTATTATCACTGGGAATTTAACTTTTTTTCATGTATGAAATTATATAAAAAAAAAAAATTGCATTTTAAGTTTTACAAAAATTGCTAAGTTCTAAACAAATTAATGTTCTTTTTTATAGTTATTCCATAGAAATTTAATTTGTAATTTTAGTAGTCCTCTGAAAACAAAAACAAAAAAATGTTCCAGTATAGTTAGAAAATATTTATATTCATGAACAAAAAACTTTATTTCATTTATTTTACAATAGTATATAAGAACTTGGCATTTTATAAGTGCCCATTATTTGATAATAGGTAATGATATTTGTGATGAAAATATTGAATTTAGTTAAGATTAGGAAAATCATGGAATATTGAATCATCAAATTCCCAAAATAATAGTAATAAATGTTTGCATAGGATTAATGTGTATGATGTGTAGCTATAACTGAAATAGTAGAAAAAATGTCACATTGGTATTAAGTTGTGGAAAATTATTACCAATGTTGATCAACTATAGTCTTTTAATAACTGAAATATAGGCTTATTATATACCTGTATCAATATTTATAATATATAGGGTACATGAGCACAGACTTGCACATGACCCACCACTCTATCTCATATCACTGTTACACTTGAACACATATATGTCGGAAAGATAAATAATCACCAATATACATATTTCATGCTAAACCAGCAATCATCAGTTGATCCCGATTATCATCTCTACACATATATGCAATAAGTGCTCAGATATATATATAAGATAGTCAATCTTCATACTTTAATGAACTGGCTTCAATCCACTCCACACTACAATTCTTCAACCATCCATCCAATTGAAAATCTGATGATGGAATGCTCAAAGATCACCCTGAGGCCGAGATTCTTGTCACACCCATGTTTCAGTTATTACATAGTAGAGATGTCTGCCCATCCCTTGTATGTATTAAATGGATTATGTTTTGTCACTTTAGGTCAACATTGGTGTGACAAGAATCTCGGCCTCAGGGTGGCCTTTGAGAGTTCCATCAACAGATTTTCAATTGAATGAATGATTGGAAGAGTTGGAGTGTGGAATGGGTTGAAGCCTGTCCATTAAAGTATGAGATTGGCTATCTTCATATATATCTGAACACTTATTGCATATATGTGTAGAGATGATAATCTGGACCAATTGATGATTGCTGGTTTAGCATGAAATACATATATTGGTTATTTTTTATCTTTTTGACATATATGTGTTTAAGTGTATCAGTGATATGAGATGGAGGGTCATGTGAAAGTCTGTGCTCATATACCCTATATATTATATAATCTTTTAATTATACTATCTTACTATATAATTATTCCAATTTATGTTTGAGCAAAGAATGTAGCTTCTATAAATATATATTAACATATATCATATTATGTATCTACTTTGACTCTCAATGTGCTATTTTGACATTCCAAACATAATTCAAGAAAATGTATGTAACATATTAATCAGCTTAATTTTATAATAAAAATGTATTTTTGTTTAAAAAAAAGATGTATAGACAGTGAAATTTGCTGAAATTGGGTAGTGTTTGATAGAGTTATAACAAATCCTATTATAGGCATATGCGGCTAGAATAATGAAAAAGAAGGCACACAAATTGTACTGAAGCCAGCATATTGAGTGGTTGGGGTTTGATATTGTAAAGGAATTGCCTGGTAGGCAAGTTACAATAACAGTTAGTATCTTCAATTAAAGCTTGGGAAATGCTGATATGTTGATCTTTCATTATAATGAGTGTGACCAGTATCTTATAAGTTAATGTATTTTGAAATGGTAGAATTTGTCAATAAGTAGCAGTTTTTAGATCAAATATCAAACACTCAGATTACTGCTGTAGATGGGCATGATATAAAAAGAAAAAGGTATTAGAAGGTATGTATGTGTTTGTTAGGTTAATCCTACTCAGTACTATTAACAAGACTCAATATTAAAAAAAAAATTTAAGAGATCAACAATTATATGATTAGTTAATCTGACTGAATAATTTATTAATAAAAAAATCACTGATTTTTCAAAATAATCAAATAAAAATATTATTTATTTATAAATGATATATTTATATTTAAATAAAGTTTTAATTCTTTCAATTGCTTCTATTTAGAAGTCTTCACAGAAATTCATTTATTAAATCAAAATGTGTAATAAAATCCAATTGTTCATATATATTCACATTATTTTATAACTTATATAATTATAATCTCGTGATGTTTTTCTTATATGTTAATGTAAACTTAAGAATATATGCAATTATTTTATTTTACAGCTTGTGTTTCTAAAATAATCTAGTTATTTTAAACTCATTAAGATTATAACAAGTTTATAATAATTACAATAAATAAAGATAATTAAATATCATTTAGAATTAGAATAATTTAGAGAGAATTATAAAAAATTTTGCCACCCTAACGATTTAAATTTACTCTGTGCTTTAGATATAATTGTAAATGTTCCAGTTATGCAATGTAATAATGACTTATAGTAACTAGTTAATATTATCTTTACTATAAATATACAAGTTTCTACTAGAAATATTTATGAATGAATAAAAATGGGATTTATTTACTTTAAAGTGGATATTTTTGAAATATTTAGAACTGATTGCATAATAACTCTCTAGTCTTCTTTATTTAAAATAATTCTGGAAGGATCATTAATCATTTATGAGAGGAAGATTTCCTATAATAATTTCAACCTTTTCCACCAATTCTTTTTTCTCTTGTTCTGTTCTTCAGATGACTTTAGTTACCTTTTTTTTATATTATCTATTAATAGACTCTTGAGGTTCTAAAAAAAACCTCTAAAAGAATTTCTATTGACACTACACTGTTAATGAGGTTGTGAATTTTATATATCAGTCTTCTAGATCCCAAACAGGTAGAATGAAATACAGCACCATTAAAGTGGATCTGTTAGGCTTCTTTTTCATAACATTACTGTAATATTAATCTAATAAAAACTGTAGATATTGGTGAAGTTGAACTTTCCCCAGAAGCAGATACTATTTAGCAACAATACTGTATTTTGAAAATTTGGCATGAAATCAAAACTATTTAAAATTAATACTTTTTAAAAACATTAAAGTAATTAGAGATTGTAATTTTTTAATAAAGAATCTAATCTATTATGTTTCTATAAGAGAAAAGAAGTTATTATTAAAAAAAGGAATATCACCTAAAACATATTTCATAAGAGGAAAGTCAGACATTTTGCTATTTACTTTATTTTAAAAATAAAAATATAATAGTTGATTGTTCTTTTTTTCTTATTCTTATTGATTCAGCAAATAAATGGATGAATAAACACATTGTCAGTAAAATAAAATAAATATCCCATCAATTCATTATTAATAAACATAGGTATTTATAGATTAGACTTAATGTAATGAAAGTTGACAGCATAAACAGATCTCTAAATAAAGACCAAATTAAATATACTTACAATGTTGTAAAAAGGAAAGTAATTATTTTTTACATGAATATTAAATAATATTTTCACCAGGAGAAAAATGTTAGGTTACACTTCTAATTTTACAGTTTAAAATATACTGTGATGTCATGAAAGAATGCTGGTATGAGCAATCATCTGGAAAAAGTAATATGTACACATGATTTATTGTCCAGCTTTAACTTTAGTTGAGTGAATTTTTTGAATCACTTTTTTATTCTACGAAATGATTAAAATTTGGTAACTGCCCATTACTGCGAACAATGCAGTCTAGTCTTTCAAAAGATGATCATAGTCTGGAATAACTATTTGTGAGATGTCTGTGCATATAGCATGTTATCCCAAGAAAAACAAAATCCTGCAACAGTGACAACTTGCGAGCTACCAGAATGTGCACATTTTGTGTAAATCATAGCTATACTTAGATTTGCATTTTGCAGGGTATAAAAAACTTTAATCTGCCCCCAGTGTTTGTAAGAAACAATCTTTTGCTTTTCTTTTTTATTGGAATAAATGTATATTGCTGAAAGTTTAGTTGTTGCAATGTCATTTCTTGCAAAAATAATAATATAAATTTGTGTTCATTTATTTCAAGAAAATAGTTATAGGTTGCAATTTTGTAGAAAATACAGTTGGTACTTATCATTTGTGCAAATAACTATTTGCTTTGAAATGCAAATACATGTTTGTTTATTTCCACTAAATAAAGTTATAGGCTACTACATTGTATAAAATAAAGTTAGTTCTCATCATCGTTGCAAATAACTATTTGCTTCAAAATGTAAATACTTATTTGTTTATTTCCACTAAATAAAATTATAGTTGCCATTTTGTAGTAAATAAAGTTACTTGTCATCATTTATCAAAATTGGTGAATTAGGGTTTGTCAGAAGATTCTGTACAGACATTATTTTTTCAAAATCATAAGATTAGAAAGTTATCATCACACTATATGATTTTCATAGCAGGTTTAATATGAAAAAAAACATATTTCCAATTTTGTTTATACTAAAATGTTTATATATGCATACTATACCATATGGGTTTCATGGCATCAACAACCGAGTAGTGTGTGTGCATATATATATATATATATGAAGTTGAAAGGAAAAGTAGAAATAAACACAAAGTTTTTTGTAGGTATTTTCTACATTCCACTGGAATAATAAGGGATTAAATAATTTTGAATTTTAAAATAAAATTTTATTATGAAATAAACATTGAAAATGGTTTGATTAATATATTTATTGACTTCTGATTTGAAATTAAAATAAGCATGTTTTATGTTAAAATAGATATACTGTCGGTCAATTCTTTTTACCAAACTTTTATTAATTCTCTCCACCACTAATGTTGTATAATTTTGTTATTGAATTAAAATTAGACTGAGTTAGTTTTAGGGAATGTTTTGAGTGCTGGATTATGAGCCTACTGCCCGAATATGTTAGTCTTCAGAGTAGCTGGTGCCCTGGGGTTTACCCCGAAACAAATAAAGTATTTGGATAGTAGGGGTTTGAATCTAGCAGCCGAGATGGGCCATTGTTGATAGTTAAAGCTATCAATAAGATCTCCCATTTTGCTCGAACATGCCAGTTCGTTCACGTAACCTTTATAAGATTATAAATGTATTATGAAGGAGTGTGAAACCGGTCAAAACTTATATATACGTATAAGTAAGTGGTTTCAGCGGTTCGACCCAGTACATAAATGACTTTTCCCAATGTTTGGGGCTGGACCTAAGAAACAATAGTAAATAAATGCTTTGTTTCTTGTTTAAAAAAAGTTTTTCTATACAAAAGCTAAATTACGTATGTTAAAGCGTTTTAATTTAAAAAAAAAAAAAAAAGAATTGACCGAAAACTTTGTTTTCTTTAAATGAAGAGAGATTTATGCTATTTACATTGGTTAAAATAAATCATTATGTTAAATTAGAGACAAGTGGATGTTTGGGCGGAGTTAAAGCATTAAGATCGGGTGGAGAAAAATGGACAAAGGTGGGGCAGAGTCAGCGTGTATTTCCAGTTTAGAAAGAAATAAATAAAATAGAAATTAGTAAACTTATGAGTGTGAATAAAATATAATATTAAAGAAAAATAATATAAAAAAGTAAAGTTTAAAATTATAAATATGACAAGAAATAAACCTAGAATGGAGACTCAAGGTAAAAAAACAGACAATGTTCCCAGTGAGGAACAAAATAAAACCAAAACTAGTGAAATAGAAAAGGTCCCCAGTGAACAAAAAATGGAAACTCAAGCGAAAGAAGTAGAGAATGCTTCTAGTGAGGAACAAAAAGATAAAAACGAAAAAGAGGTTGAGCAAAAAGAAGAGAAGAGGGAAATCATAGCTTTATTAACTTGCATGTTTGAAAAACAAAAAGAAACAGCCGAAGAATATAAAAAAATAGCTGAAGAGCTTAAAAACCAAAATAATGAAATGAAGAGTAAATTGGAAGGGCAAGCTGAAATGCTTGAAAAGTTAAAGGACCAGATCGAAATGGGCCAGAATAAAATAAAAGAAGAAATTAGGGAAGAAATAGAAGAGATTAAAACACAAGTAGAAAATCAAATAGAGACCGCTTACCAAGTAATTGAAAAAAATAAGATAGAAGATAGAAAAGTAATTGAAGAGATAAAAGTCGGAATGACAGATTTAGCTTGGAAAGTAAATCAAAAGAAGAGTTTGCAAATGGAAATAAAAGTGTGACCACTTGAATGCAAACATGCCCATTATAAACAATCCGGCAATCGTGAACCAGTTTTTGAAAATACGGATATTTTCTGGCCATCAAGGTGAAGCTTCTATGGAGCATTTAAATTGTTTGGAGCACTATTTCACTCTGAATCAATTAAGTGAGGAGGCTATGATCACAATAGCTTATAGCCATTTACAAGGGGGGTCTCAATTTTGGTGGGACTCTTTATATAAAAAACCCGTCACTTTCGCCGAATATAAAATTTCTATTTTAGCTAGTTATTGGAGTGAAGATTATCAGGAAAATCTTTGTCACCAGATCTCGCAAGATAAATGGCGACCTGGTGAACCGTTCATTTCTTTTTTTAGAAGGCAAGTAGTGAAATTACGCTCTTTAACAGCAGACCCACTATCTGAACAACAAATTGTCAGGATAGTCCGCCATAGTTTTCCTCATAATGTCGAGCAAATGCTCATAGGAACTGAAAGGAAAACAGTGGAACAAATGGCGGAATTGTTCAGCGCTTTCGACAAAGCTAGACTAACTTTTGACATGAGAGATAGGGGATTCAAACCCCAACTTAGAGAGCCGGCTGTAAACACCATAAGATATAGACATAGGTCGAATTTGGGGAGTCCCCGGAGAAGACGTTATTCTAATAGTCCCGAGACAATAAAAATCTTTCGAAGAACCGACAGCGATCCTGACGTCTCTCATACTAGATTTAAGGAAAGGCCCAGGGGTGATTCTCAATCCCCCAGCATGAGTGGCTATATACAGAAAAAATATATAATAAAGAACCGCCAGACAAAAATTAAAAATATGTAGTCTGACAGATTCGCCGGCTTGACCTAGTTTATAACGACCATGGACTCAGAATAATGGAAAATGTTTAACAAAGTTTAAGGAAATAAATGTAAAAACGAGTATCGAGATAGTTTGAATAATTAAAAATGATTAAAGTTAGTCTTAGTAAAATAAAATAACGATCTTAGAGTTTAAAATGTCAAAGCATCTATAAAACAATTTATGTCAAAACCCTTGATTATGTCTTATTGATTATATCCCAGCTCATAAGTCTAGAACATAGCGGAGCATGACACAAACAAAATGAATGTGTAAATCAAAATAGACCAGCAAAATGAAAATATTTTTTTTTTTAAAAAAAAAAAAAAAAAAAGGAGAGTAAAAGTTTTATGTCAAAACCATCGATTATGTCTTATCGATTATATTGATACCCCAGCTCATAAGTCTAGAACATAGCGGAGTATGACGCAAACAAAATAAATGTGTAAAATTAAAATAGACAAGCAAAATGAAAGTGTTTTTTTTTTTAAAAAAAAAAAAGGGGGGGAGAGTAAAAATAACGCTGTAAAAATAAAAATGAATTAAATAAGTGTATAATGAAAGTATTAATGAAAATAAAACATTATCAAATAAAATTAAAAAAAAGAAAGTTGTATTAAATTGGGATTGAGGTGTGTGCGAGTGTTTGGGCAAAGAAATTAAAAGTTGGTTTAAATCAGCACAAAATCTATCTGTGTGTTTGAATTGCCTTATACTTTGCTGCCTACTTCTCTTAACATTACATTTATTACCTAATGATGAAGATAAAAACTAAAAATGCACTCTAGAAAAATAAGAATTTGAAGTTGTCAATACTTAGGAAAAGGAAAAGTGATCAACGCACATGTTAATCAAGAAAAATGTTCGTAAATAAATAAGTAGGTCAAATAGTTAAAATAAAATCGATAAAATCAAGTTAAATAAATAAGCGTAAATAAATCTATAGTAAATAATAATGAAGAATGACTCATAATAAACTAATCGATTTTTTTTTTATTGAATACATGCATGTTAAATAAAGATGTTCATAATGATGTACAAATAATATTATAAGATTAGTGTAAATAAATATTTTAAATAATGTTTCTTAAGGGTTATAAATAATATTGTAATATAAATAAATAGTGCAAGATATTGTTCATGTGAATTTAAAAACAAGGTTGTAAGATTAGTAATAAAAATACAAAGTCAATCTAAGGTGTATTAAGAGTGTGTAAGTATACATGGGTATATACGCGCACATACACTGGTAATATTCGGTAAATACGACACCTCATGATGTGTATCTTAAATATATTTATCCAGATATCCTTTTAGGTTATACACATGTATAGGAATTATCTAGAGCAAAAGGGAATGAGGGTAGTATAGAAATAAATTTAGTTAAAGATACGTTTAAAGCTGCCGACTGGATAAGTTTTAGTACCCGTAATGGACTTGTCAGGGATCATTCCTCTTTCCAAAGCGTAAGTCGAAATGGACAGTTGAAAATTCCTGCCATTTTGCAGCGGTCCTTTCTTTTTCCAAGTCCGATCAAGAGAATCGGCAAATGAAGTTTCGACTTTATACACATGTAAGTCAGCGAATCTGCTTCCGCGTCATTTCCAAAAGATCCCTGTGCCACAAAATTAGTTTGTCCCGGTGGTCATTATCCATGATTTAGATCATTGTGAGCAATGTATTTGGCATAGATAGAAGAAAAGGATAGTCAAAACAGATTGCCCTTTGTATGTTAAGTAAAAGATATTAAAAAGCTAACTTAGAAAAATAATAAATTAATAAATCTTTAGAGTCAAGAATTAAAATCGCAAGAGATAAAATGGTCAAAAATGATGCATTTTACTCTAAAATGGATGGGGGGTGTAATGTGCCAAGGCTAATTTGGCACATGTATATAAAATAATTTTGTCTAAAAAAATTATTAAAATAAAAAAAAATCTTTCGTAAAAGAATTTGCAAAAAAATATAAATTAATTGATTATAAGGGGAGAGGGGGAGTTTTGTTTACAAAAGATAAAACTAAAGAGTTCATAAAAGTTAAAAGAGTGTTATTATTATAAATTAAAAGCTTCAAAATATCAATCTCTTTTCATTCGAATTGAATAAAAAAATAGTATTAAAACTAGTTTTGATGTGTAGAATAAAATTATATATGTGTGTGCTAATGTAAAATAAATGTATCAGTATTAAATATTATAAATAAATGAAAAATATATTTTAAAAAAACACAGCAGTGCGCTACTAATTAAAGATTTGAAAACAACACGTTTTAAAATAGCTATTACTAATTAAACAATCAATCAAAAAACACATCATAGGATTAGTTATCAATGAAATTTCGACAACACTCATTTGCTGGAGGATATTAAAACAAAAAACACTTTGCAGATATAAATAGCTAGATTTTTATCGGAGTTCAGTTTTATTCAGTCTAGTTTCCAGTGGCAGTCTTGTTTCCATTTAGATAACAATTTCTATTATGTACAGAGAAACAAAAATGCATTGTTGAGCAGCTTTTGGAAATATACGCTCATGCTTCAGCCTTTTTGTTCAACAAGATCATCAAAACCTGCCTGTGAAATAATGTCTGCATAACAACTCAGAAATCCTCCGTCAAACGTTCAACTGTCTTCAAGAATAAAACCAATGGTTTTGCTTAAAATCCCTTCAAGAAACTTCCAAATCTAACCGGTTAAATATAATCCATCAGAAGCAGCAGAAGCAGCCAACAACAGCAATATCCCCATTCCAAAAATCCTAAGTAAACATTTATTTATTATCATTTATACGTAGTAGCCACCGCTGTAATTCGTAAATATTCAAGATTCAAATTATATGAACTTTATCATACATAAAATGAACTATTGATATGTGTGTTTAAGTTTCAAATGTTATTAATGCTTTATTATTATATTTGTGAATGCTATATGAGTTAATATGTGCGTGATCATTATATCAGTGTTATTAATTAAATTAGATAAATACCAATGTTCTATTAAAATCTACAAGAATATTTAAACTAGTTTAGAAATGTTACTTTAAAAATGTGCGTGTATTAAATCAGATTTATAAAGTTGTTTAAATTTAGTCAATTAATGTTTGGTAATAAATTATCTTTAAACCTAATTAATGTTAATTAAAATAAAATGTCTTCAAACTTAAACTTTATTTGTCAGTCAATTCTTTTTACCAACTTTTTTTATTAATTCTTTCCACTAATAATTTTGTATAATTTTGTTATTGAATTAAAATTAGACTGAGCTAGTTTTAGGGAATGCTTCGAGCGCTGGATTATGAGCCTACTGCCCAAATACATTAGTCTTCAGACTAGCTGGTGCCCCGGGGTTTACCTGAAACAAATAAAGTATTTGGATAGTAGGGGTTTGAATCTAGCAGCCAAGATGGGCCATTGTTGATAGTTAAAGCTATCAATAAGATCTCCCATTTTGCTCGAACATGCCGGTTCGTTCAAGATTACAAATGTATTATGAAGGAGTTTGAAACTGGTCAAAACTTATATATATGTATAAGTAAGTGGTTTCAGCGGTTTGACCCAGTATAATATATATATATGAAGTTGAAAGGAAAAGTAGAAATAAACACAGACAAAGTTTTTTGTAGGTATTTTCTACATTCCACTGGAATAATAAGGGATTAAATAATTTTGAATTTTAAAATAAAATTTTATTATGAAATAAACATTGAAAATGGTCTGATTAATATTTTTATTGACTTCTGATTTGAAATTAAAATAAACATGTTTTATGTTAAAATAGATATACTGATAATTGTAAAAATTTCCATATCTATTTTAGAAATCTTTTTTGTTATATTAAAACTTGTATAACATTTTTGGTAAAATGTCTACTATCTATTTTAGAAATCTTGTTTTAAAGTTAAACTTATAGATTATACATTGGTAAAATTTCAAAGTTGCTTTTAAAAGGATTAAAGTGGAATAATAAAAATAGGAAAAACATTCTTCAGTTAATGAATTTTTCTCACCTACCCTAATTGTAAAAAGGGTTGATAAGAATATGAGAGTAGTTGGTTTTTCTAGAGTTCTTAGAGTAGTTAGTTTTCAGAATTAGAGAATGACAATGAAGAAATAATTGAAGACAGTAGATCCAGTGGTGGCTTCTAGGTCAAGATGAAGTTTGAATTCATATGGAGAAAAAGAATCAACTTTCAGTGTTTCATAGCGCTAATGTTGACAAAACAGCTAGCTTGCCTAAAATCTATCCAATGCTAGACAGAAGGGAATTCACTGCAGACTAAGTTACCTGGACTATACTTGTCCCAATGATGACACTTGCCCAGGAAGTATCAGCTTGTTGAAGAATTGGTATACATATGCTGCTTTGTTTATATGCAAAGAACTACATAAACTTACTGCATCATATTTATTTAAAGTGCAGCTGGTCAGTTATTTTAAATAATTCCTTTGAAATGACATTTTAAAAGCAACATACATAGAGATAATATTATTTTGGATCACTTATTTAAGGAAAATGACATTTAAAATCTATATATTTTAAAAGAAAACAAATAAAAATTTGCTTGAATGAGATGATTGATTTATAGATGATTTTATTTTGAAAAAAGGAAAAGAAAAATCCTTTTAGATTAATTTTTTTTTATTATCCATAAAAGAGAAGCTAGTTAATAATTTTAATTCATATCTATATTTTATGCTTAAACCCATTATATATGTGCAGTTATGTGAAAAATTATTTTAATAATTTTATTTTGATAAATTAAAATATCATGGTATAAACATCAGTGTGTACATACATTTCTATACTCACATAAATATGTTAAATCTATCATTAATTTAGTATTATAAGAAAGAAAATGAATTTCATTTATATGTTAATCAATTATTGTACTGCACATCTGAGCAGTGATATTTATGTGTTTTATATAAAACTTGTATGAGGTATCTGTATCATTAAAATGTGATAACTTAAATTTTATTTTATTTTTTATTTAACAATTCAAATGTGTTAATCAGTTATTATACTGCACATCTATGTGGTGATATATGCATTTTATGTAAACCTAGTATACGATATCTGTATCATTAAAATATGCTAACTTATTTTTTTTATTTTATGGCAAGTCATATATGTTAATAAATTATTCTACATGTATTGAAGCAGTCATGTGTATGTATTTATGTGCTTCTTGTATGTACTGTTGTGATTCAGTTATAATTTTAAGACATTTAAAAAATTAATGTATAAAAATGGGTGAAATGTTAATTTTACTATAAAATTTTATTTTATAACATATTTTATAACTATTGAAGATTATATTATAAAATTTTATTTTATTATGTAATTTAATATTGTTGTGTGGAAGTAAGGGGGGGGGTTCAAGTCAGCAAAGAAAGTGTAACTAATTAATTAAAATCAACTGATAATAAAAGGATGTATAAATTCTAATTTTGTAATTATTTAGGGGGAAAGGTGACAAAACATGTAATTACTATAGGAATCAGATAAAATCAAAGACATTGGGAATTTAAGAAAATGCAATTAGTAAAATTTAAAAGTTAAACTAGATCAAGATTGTGATCAGCAAGATTTTTTTTTAGATAGTAAGGAAAATATTTTTCTCTTTTAAAATTAATTAATTTATTTGAAAACAGGTGGATGTCTTTGTTTTGAGGGATATATATAGAGTGGAAAAGAAAGTTTTATTTCTTGTAAAAAATTTTTTTAACTGGTAAGTTATTTCATTCTCTGACCAGCAAGTAGATTGCCACAATTTTTTAGACATCTCTGGAGGATCTGAGTTTGGAATTCCCTGGTATTATAAAATGTGATGCCACTAAACTCCCTGCTTGCATTTGATGATCTAAGTTGTGATATGCTATGCTATCGAAGTCCCTAGTCCAATGTCATAGTAATGATCAACCAGCCAACATTCAAGAACACTACCCCATAGAATCATTGAACTATACCTGGAAGTTCAGTGTAATGTTTGATTATCCAACAAAATTTTTGAAGATCTGTTAAAATAGTGATTGTTTAACTTTATAAATTTAAATTTACCAGTAAACATTTCAAGCCTCTTTAATATTCTCTTTCCTTGCTTAAATAATTATAAATTAATTATTCTGTAAAATATGTTTCTTACTGTATTATTTAGATATTTTATTGCATTATTTAAAATATTTTCTTTTTCTATTTTGACTTACACTTAATTAATTTGATATTAAGGAAGATCAACCTTTGTAATGTACTCTATATTTTATAAGTTTGCTAGACTTATTCTTTATGAATCAGATAGAAGTAAATTTAGTAAAATATTTCAATGACTAAAATATTTGATGTCATTTAAAAGAAATACAGTAATTTGATCAAATCAAGATATTTAAATCCCACCTTTCCCTAATTCTAATTTGTTTTTTTATTTGCTATTTAAACTTGTCTATTGAAATCTTATTTTTTTATTATTTGCTATTTAAACTTATCTATTGAAATCTTATTTCAAATTCATAATCTGAGCCATTAATGCAATTATGAATGGTTCATAAACAATTTTAAAATAAAATGGAATTTAACAAAATAAAAATTAAAAAATTATTTTCTTTTAGAAAAGACAAGTATATACATTTACTGTGTACATTTGATGTATAAACAACTTGCAGTTTTAGGATAAAATTTAATTTTACAAAGTTTAAAAATTAAAACTTTGTTTACTGTTTTTTAAAAGGGATAAAATATATGAATACTGCATATACCCACTTTCCAATTCTATAAAACTTATGATATAAATAATGAAATTGGTGGTATAATAGTTTATTTGATAAAACTTGTGATACAATTTAATAAATATAATTATTGGGCCATCTATATCTGTAAGACCTATGGGGCAGATTTCCAATTAAGCAGGGAATAATTTCATCTGCAGAATTTTTTTTAATATATAACTGCATAGGCTTTGAATTAGCCTGTGTAATAGATGTTCATGTATTAAACTTATGACATGACCATTCACTTTTTATTTTATAAATAGATTTAAATTTAAGGCCAAATATTTATTATTTTATATAAGTGTAGCATTACTGGGTTGTCTAATTTTATGATTATTTTATTGCATTTCTTTAGCAGGCATATTACCCCTACTTTGGAAAAGTTAATAGCTGGGTTCCTTTTGAATATGATCCATGTAAATGCAGGAATATTCATTTCTATTTCAGAACCAGTAGTCTTTCATTTTGTATCATCTTGAATTTTTTTTTAAAAATTATAACACATATAACTTAAAACATATCTTCTGTTTGAATACAATAAATGTAAAAATATGTATATCGTTTAAATGAGCAAATATGAAAGAATGTAATAAAGCTGATAAAATAGTCATTATCCTAAAAAAAAAAATTAAGAAAAAAGAGATTTTTAACATTTTTAAACATGTTTATTTTTACATTAAGTTCACAAATTCTAAATTTTGAAAGTTAATTGTTAAAATGACAATTTCATGGACAGCTTTATCACATTTGTCATAAAATTCTGAAACAAATGATATATAACATGACTTACCTGAGGTAATTTTTCATTGTAAAAATAATAAAATCAATGCTATTGATGACTTCCATTTTTACTAACTGATCTAGATCCTGTCCTTCCATATCATTGTATTTTCTAGAAATGTTTGGCTGTCCTTCTATGCATGGTATCTGTTAGAAATATATTTGGTTTTTTTTAGTAGGTAAAAAGTAACAGTAAGCACAGTTTATGAGATATTATGCAAAGAGAACTTTACTAAATTGCAATGTATTATTATATATTAATTATTTTATATTATTGATAAATGGGGCGTGATCTAAAATATGTATTCTTTTCAAGT
This sequence comes from Epiperipatus broadwayi, assembly GCA_028023455.1. Lineage (NCBI taxonomy): Eukaryota > Metazoa > Onychophora > Udeonychophora > Euonychophora > Peripatidae > Epiperipatus > Epiperipatus broadwayi. The sequence goes on along the minus strand of JAQFVV010012868.1, from coordinate 450,251 downwards.
AAAAAGTGTAATAAAAAAAAGTAGAAAAACTTTTTTTCTCTAAGATAAAATGAATAAAAACTGGAACTAAATTAATAAACATCAAAAATAAACACATTTATTATGAACACTGATTATATATATGTGTGGGAGATGATATATGATAGTGGATAGCTGAGAGTGCTTGAAAGTCTATGTTCAAGAAATTATTACAAAATTGTAACAAATGACTACAATGCTACTGTAATCATGCAATAAATGAATGATCATATAAATAAAATCATGATATATCTTGCCTATTGCACTAACCATGTAGATATATTATTCTCTGAGTGTGGATGATGTGCATGTTTTTATTGTCATTGAAATTGAAATTGCCTAAAATTCTACAGCATATTTATTGCTTTCCTATACATATTTCATTATATAAAAATATAAGTAATAAAAAACAAGTCACTGATGGTCAAATTGATTCCTGCCGGCATGACACACACGTTGAATCCAAGTTCAACTTTTTATAATGAAGAAGCTCTTGATGCAATTTTTCCATGCTTGTCCTTTCAAATGAAATGACTTCATCAACTTTTTTTTATGGTCAATGCAATTTCTAGATCTGAATTGTCATTAAAATTAGCTTCTACAAAGATAAGGCTAAGAAATACATACATCAGTAATCGTAGCAAGCCGTGAGAGAGTCCATACATTTTACGAAAGCTAAATCTAAAAAAAAAAGAGAAAATTAAAAATTGCATTTCGAAAAAAAAAAATCATAAAAAATGTAAATTTTAGCTTAGAAGAAAAATACATCTTTTTGAACAAAGAGAAGGCTCACAAATACATACATCCTCAATTGAATAATCAGACCAAACTGCGAGAGAGTTCATTTCAATGGGGAAAAACATTTTACAAATGCTTATTCTAAAAAAAAAAAGAGAGAGAAAAAAAAATTAAAAAATTGTATTTTCAGAAAAAAAATGTCTTAAAAAATGTAAATTTTATTGCAGAAAAAAAAAAATGTACATTTAACAAGATGACGGGTCAAATGGTCTGAGAACCATAAGACATACTGATTCCACGCAAGCTTCAGTTTAAAATCTAAACTCCCGAAAGAGGGTACAAAAGACGTTTTGGATTCCAAAGAGTTCTAAAGAAGTATCTAGTTCTTTTCTTTGGGTTAAATTTTTTTTTTGTTATAGTCATGATTTTTCTCAATGGAAAATGACAACAAAATAACTTGGAAAGGCATACAATTCAAACTGCAAAATTTTATATTATTTTATCTGTAATATATATGACAGTTCAAAAAATGTGGTTCTCTTTATCACATCTGAAATATTGTTTGATTTCAATATTTTAGTAATGTATGCCAATTTGTCTAATGGGAATGTTTATTATATTTTCTAGTGTTATAATTGCAGAAAAGCTAATTTAATTACATGGCTTAGATTTACCAGATACAGATTGTTAGTAGTCGTTATTTAAAGTTGTTACTGGATATGACAGTTTTTCTGACATTGCTGGATTATTTTCTGAATTTAATGCTTTGCAAACAATGTTAGTCATAAAATTAATAGCTCATATCAGCCTCTGCCATTCTATGATTCACTGTCAAACTCATGAATGAATTTGTTGTGGATCTCACTTAATAGAATATTTTTATTATAGCTTATGATATTGTCTGTTTAAGCCAGCTGCTTGATTGGAGCAATCCCTCTATAGTGAGTGCTGCCTTTTAATCACCTGTTGGAAAGTATGTCCTTATGTTGTCATATAACAGTGCTTACTAGAAACAATTTATTTTTAGTATATTGAATAATTTATTTAATATCAATAAGTTTTAAATGAGCCCTTCTGGGCATGTTAGTTTTTAACTTTTCAGCTGTGATTAATACAAAGATCTGTAATATTCCTTGTTATATAAAATGATTATAGCTACTTTTTGTTTGTGATTTACATATTTTATTTATAGTTTGGTTTAAACCAGTTCGTTTACATCACTTATTGCTAAAGTTATGAAGTCAAAGCTGAAATTCTCTGGATCGAAACTGAACATTGTCATTTAACATGTTTTTGAATGTCATAGGTTTTTCTGAGCGATGATGATTCGATTATTATTTTACTTTGTTTTTGTTAAGATAGTTTATATGATGAAATAGTGTGTATTTAATTATTAGAACTTCTCAAAAATTATTTCGTTTATAATTTATATTATTTGCAAAAAAAGAAAAGTAAATTACTTTTTTATTATTATTAAAAGTTAAATCCTTATCAAGATTGAACAGTGAGTGATTAATAGAATATATTTTAAAATAATAATTTGAAAATTATATTTTAAGTTCAGTATTGAGTTTGACTTTAATGTTGAGGATTATATAGCAACATTGATATAGTATTTTTTAAACTATAAGATTTTGAACTTATAGATTAATAGAGTTTTCTTTTTCTTTTCTTTGATTTCTTTTGTAATTCACTCAAAGCAATTTGTGTAATCTGGTCCTAGGTAAATCTTTCTTTCTCTTAAACAGCTTCATTTGACATCTTGTGACTATTAATAACAAACAGCTTATTATTATGTTAACCTTCCAGCTGTGAGAAAAATCTGCTTCTACAAAACAAAACTTTTTATAATTAGAACTAGTTTATTTTTAATTTGTGATTATAACAGTTGAATGCTATTTGAATAATTATTAATTTCATCTTGTAGGTGGAAAAAACTTTTTATTTTTTCTGGACATATAAAATATTTATCTATTTATATTAATTCTTTACTATTTACTAAAAAGCTGCATGTATTTTATTTATCAAACACCTATAATTGCATACACACATGACTAGTCACATATATATCGTGCACACAGATAAAGTGTTGTTGCTGAGCTAAGAAGTAATTTTGTAAATATCTTGCAATTTTATATTTTTGATAAGCGATAAACAATGGCAAAGCGTCACTGAAAATTATTAAATGATATTATTTTGTTTGTGGTATTTTGTTTCTTAATTCTTAAACCTTTCTCCAGGTATAACTTATGTGATATACATCATTTATTTACATAAAATAACAAAAATAGAACGAAAACTTTGCAGAAAATAATTAATTATTTGTCTACTATTACTAAGTATTGTAATCTTATAGACATTCAATTTGCATTCCAATAAATAAAGCTACATACATAGCCAAGATATTTTGTTAGAGCCTTAAAGACTTAGATAATTTGTTGTTGTTTTTTTCAAAAAAAATTAAGCCACTGGAATGCTTAAAAAAAGTACAGTGGTGAACTGTTTAGTTTTTCTCGTCCATTTATGTATTTATTTAAAAATACATAATAATATTTAAAAAAAGCCCTCTTATTTAAAATAAAAAAAGTATAATATATTTTGTTTATGGATTACTGACGAGTTATGGAATATTTAATTTAAACTATGATCGAAATAAGCTTTAGCCTACAAGATTTAAACTAAATTTTTCTGCCTTAATTGGAGTAAGTAGATGTGCATAATTTGCTGTATATTTATTTTATTTAACCAATGATAAACATGGTGTGTTGAAACTAAATGTTTCTGGATCAATTCATATGAAATGTATGCAATTAGATGGGGGGTGTCAGTTTGGCCATTTGAATGGAAATATTTGGTCGCTACTGGAGACTACGATTTATCCATCAGATGAAAGCACTTAGCATATATCAATAACCAAAGAAAGAACTAACTGATAAAGTTGATAATTTTTCTTTATAAAGCATCAGAATATAAAATTAATATAATGTCATTAAAAAGCAAACCAAAAAATAATATATATAGCATCCAAATCAATGAATATAAAAATAATGCAGTTAAATCATAAGAAAGTTGGCAATAAGTATGTTCTATACATATAAACTATAACATTGACAAATTATAGTGATAAATTCAGAGTTGATTTGAATATAAAAAATAAAAAAGGTGAACGGGCTTGTATTTTCTAATTAGTAATTCTCTGCTTCAACTTACAATAACGTGAAAACCATACACACCATTCAGATAATGTAAGTTTTATTTCTCTACCTTAAAAAATAAAAGATTTTATGATGATTTTTCTAAATAGTACCTTTTTTTTTTCCATTTGTTATTCTTACAGTTTAAAACTGATTCCAGCATTGATTCCAATTTCTCCTCATGGGGCTGACAAACTAAGCTTCATTTTCCTAATAATTTCTTAAAAGTAATTATAATGTCTAAAAAAAAAAAAAAAAAGAATTAACAAGCCATCTTTGCTCATAAATATAGGGATTATCTTTACCACACATTTTTTTTTTCTAACGAATTAGATTTTTTGAGGATTAGTTATTATTTTATAGAAAAATAGTTGGAAAAAAATCATTTATGATATTTCTTTTATATGTTTTCTTGTCAAAATTTTAATAATAATAAAAAAAGCCAAACATTAAAAGTAAAAATTGCAATAAAATTTAGCCAATTAGATATATATATGTGGAACCACAGATATATATGTAAACATAACCATTGCGATGTAAACTTTAGAACTGTGTATCAGATGCATAGAGAAAGTATACTTGATAAAACTATTAAGAAATGTACCAATTACAATTAAACATTTAATAATATCATTGAAAATCCAATATTTCAAATGATAATTCTACCGCAGATAGCTATTAGGAACTGGGTTCAAATTATGGATCTGTGCAGATAACCATATGTCCATGTGTACCATATAATTTTTCACAGATAAAAAATACAAACTTCTGATATCTGGTTACTCAAGTTGAGCTCTTAGTAGTTTCATAATATTCCAAGAAAAAAGTACGCTGTTGCCTTCTTAGAAAAAAAGGCATGAAAGTTTTATTTATTGACTAGAGTGCTGATTAGACACAATTTGCTTTATTGTTTATTAACTGAAATAGGTAATGTACTCTATAAACTTCACCTCACTTATTTTTATTTAGGAGTGGTTTCTGATATGCCAATTTCTGCAACATCTTTCTACATTGTTGTTTGACTTTTGTGATCAGATGAGTAGAAATGATAATGATATACCTAGATTTATGGATTGTCATTGTATTATACATCAGCATGCCTTGTGTTCAAAAATATTGAAATTTAATCTTGCTATGAGTGTTGCCTTCAAAATTGTTAACAAAATAAGTTCGAAAAGCTTGTTACATCATCAATTCCAGGATTTGCTAAAGGAATGTAAGATTGAATATAGTGAATTGTTATTAGCTATTGATGTAAGGTGGTTAAGTCGAGGAAAATTTTTAAACAGATTCAAAAAACTTCTACCACAAATAACATCATTTTTGGAAACTAAAGGTGATTCATATTCAGAACTAAATGTCAAAGAATGGCTTCTTGATCTCACCTTTTTCTATGATATTACAGAAAAACTAAATAACTTAAATGTAGCACTACAAGGAAAGGATAAAACAATAATAGCTATGATAAGCACTTTGAAGTCTTTCAAGGAAAAATTAAGTATATTTGTAATGCAAGTGAAACATTGTGAATTAAAACATTTCAAAAATATGGCTGACGAGTCTACAGGTAGAAATAATCTAATCTACAACAAATATGTTGAAAATGTATTACTCCTCATAAAGGAATTTGAAAGAAGATTCATGGAATTTGACAAACTTGAAGGTATCACTATGAAATTAAGTGAATTTATATATATAGATTCAGCAAACCTGGAAGAAGAAATAGTAAATATTAAATGTGATATACATTTAAAATCAGTGACTTCAAATGGGAGCTTCTATACCTTAATAAGCAAGGATAAATATCCAAATATCTGGAGAGTTGCTCCATATTTCAATGTATTTTTGATTCAATATATTTGTATGAATTAGCATTTTTCTGCATGAATGTGATAAAAACTAAACATATGTTTACATTTGGAATTGTACTTAAGAATTAGTTTAAGTTCATATGAGCTAAATTTTGATAAACTTGCTGAAACTATGCAATGCCAAGTGTCATCAAAATAATAATAAAAAATATTTTGTTTTTACTTTGTAATTTTTTTTGTTCATAAAATTTGCATCTGATTTATTTTAATAGAATTCTAAAGCAATATTTTTTTTTTTCTTCTATATTTTCTTGAATTTTTTTAAAAACTTAGGACCAGCTCTAGAAAATAATTATTTATGAGTAATTCATTAATTGTAATTTAATAAATATGTTATAAAGTGACATGGACAAGTTGTAACACTAAAAGGAGTTGAGATAACTTAATAGTAGTCATAGTAAAATATCTTTGAGAGTTTATACCTTATAGAAAAAAAAATCATCCAGTTCATAAGTATCTTCTTAAAATGTCACTAATATTTGTAAGTATCTAACAAGCCCTTGCAGAAAAAGAAACATGAATTCATAAGTACATTCTAAAGAAAAACAGGACTTCGAACCATTATTTTGTTTCGTTTGGCAAAAATCCTTTTCCCGGTTTCCGGTTCAAAGCTTTGAAAAGAAATATAGTAGCCTTCAGGTACACTTTCACCAAAAAAGTAGTCCCCAACATTTAAAAATTTGGCCACCCTTGAACTATAAAAACTGTACTAATTAAAACTAAATAATGCTTTATTGGTGGTGCCAAATGCAAATTCCTAAGAAATTAAATCATCAAAAGTAATTTGTAAGAAAGTAATTGATGGCCTTAAGTGAGAGTTAAGCATAAGCAATCAATAAGAAAGTAAGTTCCAAAAAGCTATTCACTTATGGTAAATACGAACTAGGATGCCATAAAAAGTTCATACATTATCATATATTTACAACAATAACTGTATTAATAAAATCATGAAAATAAATGTTTTAATGATAATGTCAAGTGTAAATCCATAATAAATTCCAAAAAGCAATCATCACTAAAATATTATTTAATTCCATGGTTTTACTTAATTATCAGTGGTTACAATCACTGTATTACTGCAAGAAATGTTCATATGCCTTAATTTCACTGAATTTTTTGTTAATTGAAGTGGTGCCCATCTCAATATTTTCTTAAGTATGTCTGTCTTTTGCAAAATCAAATTTGTGTCAATTTTATTCTCATAGGGTAAGTTTTATGCCACTTGGGGGCAGGGTAGCAGTATATTATACCTTTGGAATCTAAACATAAATGATTTAAGTAATTTTATTTTTCCACTCTTTACAATCTGTGGTTATATAGATAGTATAACATTTTTTGTAAGTAATGCTTACAATTAAAAAAAATCAAATTTATTTCAATATAATTTATTTAAATAAATCAATTATTTTATATAGCGCGATGTTTTATAAACTGTAATAATTAAACAGCATTAAGCTGTGCACATGCGCTTTGCAGATTTTAACTATAAATGACTGAATACAAACACTTCAAACACATGATAAAGTCTTTGGGAAAAGATAGAATGGCCATCTATCTTTTTGAACCCAAACACTTTTGTATGGACAAATCTTAAGTGTCTGAAAGTGAAAGCGTGAAGATATTAAATAATCACTTTAAATTACTTTTACATGCTTGAACGAATGACGCTGGTGAAAATTACTAGAATTTACGATACGTCATTCTTATTTGAAATTAAATATTTGTAAATAAATCAATTATTTTATATAGAGCGATGTTTTATAAACTGTAATAGTTAAACAGCATTAAGCTGTGCATATGCGCTTTGCAGATTTTAACTATAAATGACTGAATACAAACACTTCAAACACATGATAACTGAACCCAATACAAGGTGCATAAAAGTGTGTTGTATTTCTTTCTTCACATAGTATTATTGCACAAAATTTTCATACACATTCATTATTCTACGTAAAACTTCTAATTAGTTTGTAGGTCAACATGTCTAAATCATATAAGTAAAAGGAAGTTTTCTAAATTTTAAAAAAAAATGGTATTTGAAAATGCTACATAATGATGTTTATGATGGTATTATTGTTGAGAGTATGGAAGATAATTATGGTGTAGAAGTGGAAAGTGAACATAGTACTGATACTGAAACATTACATTCTGATGGTGCTAACAAGGCTAATGCTATAGACTTTATAATAAATAATTCAAGTAATTATATGTTCTGCTATTATAATCAATTCAAATGATATAAAGAGCCTTCACCAATGAATGAAAGAACAAGACAATGCTAATATAGTAAAAGCTACATCAGGATAGAAATAAATAGCCAAGAAATATAACAAGCAAGAAAAATTATAAAATTTGAAATTATACTCATCTTTGTGACATGGATTTATTAGAATAAAAACAGGAGGTATTACTGTATACAAAAATATTAAAATCAGATAATGAAAATGTTGATTCTTTCCATGTAACTGATGGAATCAAGCAAGAAATTTTTCAAACAACTATGTATGCCTAAAAGAAGATTTGAATGTTTATATTACTGTCTTCATTTTGATAATCCTGATAATTGAAAAATATGAGATAAAAATGATACTGCAGTTCCCTATCAGTAATTTATTTGAAATGTTTATTGAAAATTATCAAAAAAAAAAGTCATTTGATTGCATGCTTGCATTGATGAAATGCTTGTGACATTTAGAAGCAAGTGCAGGTTAAAAATTTATATGCCAAAAAAGCCTAAGAAATATATCATAAAAATTATTTACCTCACCGATATTTTTAGAGATTGCCTTCTAAATGCTTATATATATCAGTAAACTTATAAATGTTTATATATATTTGGAAAAAGGTTCTGATAATAAGACATTTTCTGAAAAAGATAATAATTACATAAAATACAATTCATTCTTTCTCCTATGGCATCTAAATTTATCCTTATCATATTAATACTTTTGAACATAGCAAGAAGATTAAAAAAACAAACACTTCATTCTACTGAAGGATAAGAAATCAGACTGCAGACGTTATATGTTCTTTTCACACCATCTGGTGTCGAGAGCATAAAAGTATTCTCACCCATTCTACTTTATATTTTATAAGGACTGTTATACAAACTTAAGAATTTTCTAAACTCATTTCTTTGGACATTGCTAACATATGGGGTTTTCACTAGCACTAAATCATTCACTTTAAATGGATATAGTTAACTGCGTTAAATCATTAAAATAAAATATGTAGCTTCAATCAGATTATTTATGTAATAAATCTCATGCCTTAAAAACTTTATTTTTTTGTAATAGTTAACTATTTCATATATACTTCTATCATAAATATGTAGCATGAACATTTAATATACTATATTTAATATCTTATTTGTTATAATCTTCATTTTTTTTATATATATAAGATTTATTCCAGTAATGATTATTATTGAGTAAATAAATTACATATGTTAGATCACTATATAAATTTTGCTTATATAAATGTTTCATGGTTACAATTTTTTTTATCCAAGAAATATTTAGGAATTCCATAACAGAGCTATAATCTAATAGCTTAAAATGAAATTTTGATAGTTGTTTAGATAAATAAAATTGATGTAATTCATTTTAATTAGATGAAAGTCAGAATTTTGTTCACAGATAAATTCATTAGACAACAATAATAATTTTTTTTTTCTCTCTCTCTCTCTCTCTTTTTGTTTTTTTGCTGATAAGATTAAAAAAAAAAAAGTTCAAATTTTATTGCCACTCAAATTCTAAATATAAAAATGTTTCTACTGTGAAAATTGTCTGAAAAGTTAAAAATAATTTATTTTGTAAAAATGTGAATAAATATTTGCACACATTCATATATATAGATATTTCATTTATAACAAATATTTATTCAATGTTATATATTTATAAAAAATATAAAAATAGGTTTAGCTTTAATCATTATTCTAACTTTATTAATATTATTTCTAAATCTTATATTAAAATAAACACTGACTATATGTATCTACGTGAAAAAAGAAGTTTGCTTTTAAGATTTTGATTCTTAATGGAGATTTTTAGGAAAAAACTAAGCTGAACAAATTTCTTATATTTTTATTCATATCTATTATTACCAAGTAGTGGTTAACACTGTAAACAAATATTAATAGGATACTCACCAATATATTATAACAGTTAGAAGGTGGCCTGAAGTTAGGCTGAAGAATAGATGCTACAAAAAAGATTAATCTATTATTTGTTCATTGGTTATTTGGATTAGATGGATGCCATTTGGGTTTTCCACTATCAGGGGAAATGACTGAGATTGTATTTAAAATTCAACCTTTCCTAAGATTTACCTTTGTGTTTTGGACAAGCATGGTCTATTTTAAAAGAATCATCACAATAATGTAACTTCAGAATTATAATGACAATAATAAATGATTATTTTGCTCTGCTTTTTGTTTCCTTTTCTCAGATAATACTTTTTAGCTCATCTTCTTCTCTTTTCTTTCCATATTACTTTCAGCAAGTTACTTCCAGAACAAGTCAGAAAGTCATGAGCCTTTCTAAAAAGTTCAATATTATATGAAGTTATTTCAAGATAATATACAAGAAAATATTAATTTAACAACTGTAATAAGACTTATATTATTTACAAACTATATACAATTATGTCATTTGGTGATTCTTCAATATATATTTCAGTCTAGTTTACTAACAAAAAGCTATTAATCTTCTAAGCTGTATTAACAGTTAATTTTAAATTAAAGTTGGAATTCTGAGGCTATCCCTTTTACATATTTTTTCATAGTGATTAACTCATACTTAAGATCTTTAATCATTCTATTACTTAATTGTGATTTCTTTATTATGATTTTAGTTAATCTATTTACCCTAATATAACAATAATATGTATCCATACATTTGTAAATTTGAATATGATGTTGTGGAAATGATTTTTTTTTTCCATCACTTCATAAACTTTTTTAACATTGAACTAAAATCATTCTTCATGGTTTTAAATCTCCATAATAATAAACACTTAAGACTACTTGCTTGAACTATATAGTATCCACACTGTTGGTCAAAATTAAATATGGCAGATTTGAAATATATCATTGGCCGAGTTAATTAACAAAATTACTATCATCTTAACAAACAACATTCATTAAATTAAATCACATATATAAGAAATTCTTGCTAACCACATTTTAATGTTCAAGCCATGCTATATAAAGTAACATCTTGAAAAGATATCTTCATGAACATGTATAACTGCATATGATAAAATATTAATAAATTATTTTCCATATATTCTAAACTAATTTATATCTCAATATGCCTTATGATATAGGATATATACTAACAATCCGTGCAAAATCTGCATTAAGTAATTCTTTCAAATCATATATACTGGCATGGCTGATAATAAGCATATTTAGTGGTTTAAATGCTGACTAGTTAAATTATAATCAATATTTTTCTATAACATAAACATAAGTACAACTCTGCAATTCATCTTTTAAATCACTTAGTAATCAAACAACACTGATTATATCTTAACTACATACAATATTGATAAAGCATAAATTCTTCATTCTGAAACATTAATTGAAAACAATGTTAATTTCTCCCTACCCTATATTTTCTTCATCTCTAACTTTTCAATTGTTAATAGCTCATAATCTTTATCTCATATATAAATTGTAATAGAAGTCCAGTTAATGTAAAGTTTTATCTTTAGTCACAATGTAAATCTTTGATTCTATCATTTATCAAATTATTTATTATTTACGGGGTGAAAGGCACTAACAAGAATTTCCTCTATATTTGAACAGTTTATTTTTACAATTAAAAATCTTTTTTTACTGTTGTGTATTGATAATTTTTATATTATTTATTACAAAGGTAAGCTTTGAAATAGTAGACATTTTAAACCTTAATAATTGAACTTTGTAAAATAGGAAAATAAAATACTAAACAGAGTTTGTAACTATAACAATAGTTGTTGGCATTATTGGATATAACTTTATCTATTCAAAAAGTTAGTAGAATGAAATACTAAACTTAAAAAAAGTTTAGGGTTTGAACATTAAATTTTATGGTTATTAAAATTTAAAAAACAATTTTTTTACTGGTTTTGACAAAAGACCATTCTTGTTATCCAGTAAAAATTCACTCTGGTTTGCCATAAACTTTTTATGAATTGTCTTCTTAAAAATAAAAATCTTCAAATAAAATTATAGTCACATAGGTTTTTGTTTAAAATAAGTGTTTTTTACAGAAATATTGCCTAAAATAGATTTTAAAATATAAACAAATTACTGAAAATTACAGTTTTTTTTTTTTTCCCACAAATGAAATATTGAGAAATTCACTTGACGTAAAACATGCCATCAATCAGGAATTGTTATTTCTATTGTTATCAAAAGGAGGTAGATCTGTTTTTTTTGTTATGCAAATTAAATGTTATAATTTCCTAAAGATCTGTTTTATGTTGACATCTTCAGATTTTTTTTTAAGTAATAATTTTAATATGATTTCCATGGTAAAATAAAACTGCACGTAATAGTCTAAGATTATAGATAGCCGCACAATAATGAATAAAATATATAGCAATCACAGCACCATTGTAACCTCTAAAACAGCAAAATTATGTGGTGGAACCTATTATAACACTAAACTCTCTTTGTTAATCACTTTAAATTTCTTTAAAATATTTTTAAACTCATATTTCTTTTTTACCATATATTTAAAAAAATAATCACATAACACTTTTTTTATCCAAAATTACTCCTTAAGATAACTTTTACAAACAAACATAATATTGAAACATAATTTACATTTGAGAAATGGTAACACAAGTAAAATCTTTATTCATGATTGATTCTATCTAAGCTAAGATTAAAAATTAATTTATTATATAAACTATGAATAATATTAACATAGTTCAAGTTACTATTTCCCATGAGATCATGTTTGAAATATGATCTGTTCATTGAACAACACATACAAATATACTATAGAATGTTATTCTAAAATAAGATAAATAGTTTCAACATGTAATAAAATTAAATTATCAAAGAAAAAAATGAGGAAATTACAATCATGAATTACAATTAAGTATTTGATTTTTTTTTTATATTTCTTTTCATAAATGTTCTGTTAATATTCAAGTTTGGTATTACTGATCTTTTTTTTTGAAATAGAAATATGTTGATAAATTAGTAGCATAGCTTTTAATGAATGGATTTCAAATGACTTTTAAATAATAATTTAAAGAATCATTTTTAAAACATGAAAATTGTTTATTTTTTTTTTTTTGTTAGTAGTATTTACAGTGAATTTCTTACATATGATACTGTTCAGTGTCCAATTTAAAATCCTTTTAAAGTTTCTTGGAAATTTTGACAAAAACTTTATTATTATTGAAAAATACTGATTATAATTTAGACCAAATTTGAAATAAACTTCTCATTTTCATCAGTGGAATCACATTACATTGCAGATGCATTTATAACTAAAATATATACCATACAGATGAAGGTAGATACAGGATATCATTCAGAGTTGCAAGCATATAATCAGGGAGAAATCCAAGAAATTTTTCTTTTATAATATCTGTTTCAATTAGATTATACTTCAGTTATCATTTTGTTACCTTCAATTAAGCACTTGGCATTAATTTTGAATCAGTCCCATTTTTCTGGGTAATCCAACTCTGGAATGCAATCTAATGAAAATAATCTTAAACAACGAATTCACATATTGTCATTTGTCATGCCCTATCATTAACTAAACAAAATATTTTCTCTTTATATGGTCTTTACAGTAATTATTGAGGGAAAACTGTTTAGCTACTAATTAATATAAACATAAAAGTCAAAATAGATTTCAAGTCATTATTAACCTTGATCATTTAATTAACTTTGTTTCAAAAACATTTATGATAAAAAATAAATTTGATAATGTAAATAATTAAATAAATTATTTGAAGAACTAAAATTATAAAAAACAACTTTATTTAATTAAAAACAAATTATTTAAGAGAATGATTTTAAAATTAAGAAATATATTTATTTATTAAATTGATGCTTATAAAATTTAAACTTTTTCCCCACACACATTCATATATACATCCACAAATAATTCATAATTTGTATGAAGTTTAAATAAGTTCAATTATAAATAAATAAATTATTTTTATAATGTTTCTTTTTTTAAATAATTTTGAATTTGCTATCTCATAGGTTTTATTTTTACAAATCACTATGAATGCTTATAAAGTATCCATTTCAATATGTAATATTCTGTCATGAGTTGACAGGCTTTTATTTCCAATTTTGTTCCAAGAAAAAAAAAAAATTGCCTTTTTTCTCTACAATCTGATCCTGATACAATGGCTGGAATTTCTTTTAAATATTAAGATCCTTATTTCTTAAAAATTGTAAATTTATTTTCCAAAATAAGTTATCATTTGAAAACTGAGAAGGCTAATAATTTTTGAGCTATAGACTTAAATGATCTTATATTTGATCATTTTCAATTGTAGATGATTTCAAAATAAAATAAAATTGTACAACTTGTACTATTATATATCAAATGAAACGTTGCTAAATTAGCAGGACATTATAATTTCTGGACATGTAAAGAATCAATTAATTTGTTAAGGCACAAATATGTAATATTCATTATGAATAAAAAATAAAATATTAATATTATGGAGATATATTTTATATCAGACAGAGTAAAAAGTATTAGTTATTCATTGTAAAAGAAAATGTGAAATGCCAATAATTTAAGATTATATGTCAACAAAATGTCATTCTGAAGAAATGAAGGATTATCATGTGCAGATTTTAATTAAAAAAAAAAAAAGTAAAACATTTATGAAATAACATTGACAAGAGCAAATTTGAATATTAGACAGAAAAATATGGAATCACAAATTTGGGTAATTTAGGAGAAAGAAAATTATATATTATGTTCTTTTTTAAAAACTATCTGGGATGTATCAAAATTAGACTTTAATTTATATATCAGAAAATATTTTAAGATTATAATTTCTTTAATAGATTCAAAATTGTAAGGGATTTTAAAGCTAGAAATACAATGTTAAAAAAAGAAAGTGTTAACAGTTGATATTTCTGACTATCAAATATATACCAATAAATTTAAGTTACTTTGAATTAATAAAAAAAAATTTTGAAGATGGTTTGGTCTTTGAACATATCAATAAAATGATAATAAATAAAAACCAGTTATATAAGTAGTAAGAATAAAAAAAGGAATTCAATAATAAAGTGTTTATTAAAATTGGCCTGTTACATGAAAATAAAAATACGAAAATGTTGTATACTGGCTAGTTTGTAAATATATTTATTAATAAAGTCGTATATATATATTGTAACGTTTATTTATATACGTTACAAATATATTATTTTAAACTAAAAATAAATTTAATTTTTTTGATTATATAATTTTTTAAACAATAATTAAATTTCATTCTTATTTTTTATCTAATTGAAAATAATGACATACTGATTACTAATCCAGATAAATTAAAGAATTCCATATAGCTAAAAAAAATATTTTACTAATTAAATGAAAATTATGCTAAAAAAATAGAACTTTGTAACATAAATTTTATAAAGAATATATAAGATTATCAACGGATATTTTGGCAACAAAAGATATCAATAAAACTGCCTCTAGAATATAAAACAGAATCATTTGAAGACATCTTGTTCATTGTTTCTCTAGTTGGTTTGGATAAATAATATATCCAAGATCACTCTACTGATAATTCCATGTCATGAACGACCTCTGAAGACATCTGCCTGAAGATGTATACCAAAAGCTTTGTGACCGATAGGAGAATGGACCACAGGATCAAATAATAACCAAAGCGACTCATTCTACCCAAAAAACTATCATAGTTATCTACTCTGAATTCCCAAAACTTACCTAAGTTTACTTCATTACTCCTGATTGTGACCAAATTAAACGTTTTCAAATAATTTCTAAATATGTTTAAACAATCCCATTAGAGACATTAATTTTCTTGTACAAAGACATTCAATTTTTTAAGAAATTTCTAGAAAAATTTAGATATGAACATAATTGTAAAATTGTTTTTATCAATTGATTCACTCTGAGTTTGTTCTCTCTATAATTTATTTCAAATATTTTTTTCTATTAGAATAAAATTATTTCCAATACCAATTTCATTTGTCATTATTAATAATAGTTATTATTTTTTATTATTAAATCTATTGTAGTTTAATAAGATTTAAAATTAATTTACCTTCCAATATGTTTGAAACCCAGAATAATAATCTTAAAAAATTAATTCTTTCTGGAGGTAATCGATTTGTTTAATTTTTTTCTGTTTAGTTTAAGTACAATATTTTTCCCATGGTCACGACTCTGCCTCAGTAAAATTAACTCTCTCCATTCTCATAGTTCTCAAGTTGATCAAAAAATAGTGTTGAGAAAGAAATACAACTTTCTTTTTCTTTTGAACACTTGACAACTCACCTCAAATAAAATTTGGTATGGGACAAAACAATATATATATATATATATGTGTGTGTGTGTGTGTGTGTGTGCAGGCTGGTCGGTATAACCAGTGATAAATCACTCTAAAAATAATAATATGCAGAAAATTACTCTACTGCAAGAAGCAACATGCTAATTTGCATTTAAATAAAGTCTAACATTATGCAAATTAGCAAAGTTAATAAAAATGCCTTCAAAATTCTAATGGTGTCTGAGAAGTAATAGTATGAAGAAGGAGTAGTTAGAAGCATTAGGTTGAAAGCAGATTAGTCAAACTTTAAGTATAAAGTGAAAACTGATTGTGCATTTGTAGTCAAATATTAACAATAGAAAAGTTTTCTAGTCATAATCTAATTTGACTAATTCAATGGATGTGTGAGCAGTAAAGTGCTTACTTGAATGATAATTAAGTTGGCCAATGTAATACTGAAGTAAAGAAACCTAGATTTTATGTGATCTGTCAATAGTTATAAAACTACATATGCATATCAAGATTGATATTGTTGTCAACTAACAAGTTTCCAAATGATTTACTAATCCTATCTGTTAATATTATTATTATTCAGAACTCTTGGAATTATTTATTAAATTTGGTGTATGATATTAATTTATTTATATGATTATATGGATATGAGATGCAAGTCTGTGCCCAAACATATGTGGTGCAATCAAATTTAAAACCTGTGAAGGATTAAGTGATACAGCTATATGACTTGTAAAAAGATCATTATTATATATATTAGTGATTAGGATAAGTGGTGAAATATTCAGAATAACAGATGCAACTATATGACCTGTAAAAAGGTCATTATTACATATTAGTGGTTAGGATAAATGATGAAATATGCAGATCAACGTAATAACTAGTGATTAGGATAAATGATGAAATATGCAGAACAATGTAATAACTATCTTTGATATAAAAAAAATCTGGCACAGTGGTAGATATACGTAAACAATATAGAAAAATACATGCTTATACTTGGAATTGAAGTCCTACAATAACTAAATGACTACCTTAAGCCAATAACATCAAAATTCACAGTGCATGTTCATTTCTATGCAAGAATATAATTGCAAGTTGAAACTATACGCAAATACGATTTAGTACTACTAGTGTTAACAAAGGATTGCAAATCCCAGGAATATGTTGATGAAGTGTTATTGGAATAGTTACTATGAGGGAGCAGAGATGTGAAGTTTAGACAGATAATATTAACCAAGACTATTAACTTATAAGGCCACTATTGAATGGGCTATAATCCATGATGCTATTGTAGAGAACATGCAAGCTTTCAAAAAGATGGCAAATTTAAATAACTTTGAAATACAGATAAATGTGGCAAAGCCATGATTGAAACAAAGAAATTTAAGTCAGATGCCTCCTCCTTGTAATTATTGTGGAAAAATAGGCCATTTAAAAACAACATGTAAGTATATAACAAAAAAATGCTTTACCTACTGCATAACAAGTCATTTACTAAAACTGTATAAGAATAGGTAATGAATGAAAAAACAGAATTTATGTGAAAAAAAGTAAATCAATGGGAGGAGTGTCAAAGAAGATTACAACTGTGAAAGAATTTGAAAAAAATAATGATACCTCTAATATCCTAACTGTAAAAGACAAAACTGGATTTATCGGAAAAAGGTAAATTGAGGGGAAGAGTATTAAAGAAGTTTACAACTGTGAAGAAGTTGAACCATGTGATGATACCTCCAATATGCTAACTGTAAAAGTCTACAGGCAAATAATAAAAATGGAGATAAACACTGCAGCAGGTGTATCATTGATATCACTAAAAGATTGAACAATTCTTTGGAAAAAGTTAATGACGAGTTAAAGAAAACTACTGTGGCAGCAATGGATGGAAATGGGAATCCAATAAAGATGAAAGAGGTTGTGACAGTAATGGTAAATAATCTTAATAAAACTTCATTATTATATGTTATTACAAGGAATATTAGCCCAATATTAGGATGGATTTGATTCACGCTTCTGGGTATTAAAATTAATATAATAAAAAGAGTAAAGGTAGAAGCTAAAATTAGAAATAAATTTCTACAACTTTTTTAATCTTTTCAGCAGAGCTTAAGATGAATCAGTTGACATTGAGTTGATAGATAATGCACAACAAGTTGTATATAGACCAAGGAAAGTCACATTTGCTCTTAATCCGAAAGTGGAAAAAGCACTGAATGAATTGAAGAATAGGGGTATTATTACACCAATAAAAGAAACTACCTGAGCTATGCTAATAATGACAGTACTAAAACCATCTGGAAATGTGTGGATATGCAGTAACTACTGGATTACTGTTAATAAAAATATTGTTAAAGATGCTTATCCCATACCCAGCTTAAATATTTCTACAAAAAAGCAAAATACTTTGCAAAATAAGATTTTAAATCGGCATTCCATCAAATTCCAGTTACAAACAGAAATGCTAATTATAAATAATTTTTTGGGGATAATTTAAGTTTAATAGACTACCATATGGGATAACTATTGCACCTAATATTTCCAAAGCAAAGATAAAGAACTTGCTAAGGAGTTATATCATATTTTAATGACATTCTCATAATTGTTGAAAATGAAATAGTATTAAGGGAAATAGTTAAACAAGTTTGGCATAAGATTAAATGCTGAAAAATATATGGTCAATGAGAACACTCAAATTTCTGGGACATATTATTACTGAGAATGGGAAATATCTAGACCCAGAGAAAGTTTCAGCTATGAAAAAATCTCTAAGTCAACAAAAATAACACAGTTGCAAGCTTTTCTAGGCTTATTAAATTTCTTTGAATTATTCATAAAGGGAAAATTGCACATTACATATCTTTATGAACTTCTAAAGAAAAATGAAGGATGGAATGAGGAGAACTACAACATGTTGCTTTCAAAAATGAAACAATTGCTATCCTCTGAAAATTTACTAGTCCACTATAATGAATGGCAAGAAGTGTCAGATACTTCTGTATATGGTATTAGAGCTGTATTATCACATAGTACTGATGAAGGTGAACATCCTATTGCATACACATTAAGAACATCTACAACTGAAAAAATAACCAGTAGTTAAAGCTTTAGCCTTAGTTCCACCATATGTATTTATGGATGTGGGTGCACACAGAGGCTGAACTCTCCATACAGTAGTATCATTCAGTGCCAGCCAGAATAATCAATGGATGGAAAAAGGTTTGTGCATAAATCCCTATCTAGTGCCTATTCATCCAATATCCCCAGACTAGTTTCTAGTTTGTGACTTTCATCAATGAGGAGCTTTGGATCTGAGAATAGTGCAACTAGGTCTTAGGATCTAATGCAACACTCCAGCTGTCACCTTTTATTTTATCAGCTAACAATAAAACTTTGGATCCAAAATGAAAACACAATAATGTTTTCAATTCAAGCTCATTATCTTGCATAATCATATAGATCTGAACTCAGTTCAGCATCCATAATTTTTGGTCTTTGGTTCTTTAATAATTGCAATAACCATAATTTTATTGGATAGGAATGGTATTAAACCACCAAACATCATATGATCACCATTTCTTATGCTTACACAAGCTGTTTACAAAGAGACTAAACTTTTCATAGAATAGTGCCACTCAGTGCAAGCCAGAGAAATCAATGGATGCAAGGAGGTTTGTGCATAAAATCCCCTAGGGCCTACTCATGCAATATACCCAGACTAGTTTCTAGTTTGTGGCTTTTATCAATTTGGAGCCTTGGATATGAAAGCACTGTACCTAGATCTTAAATCATCCCACAACCCCCTTTTACCTTATCGGAGAACTATAAAGCTTTGAGCCCAGAGTAAAAATACAATGTTTTAAATTCAAGCTGATTACTTTGTATAGCCATATAGATCTGAAGTCGGTTCAGCAGCCATACTTTTTGGTGTTATTGCTTCTTTAATAACCAAAATCACCATAATTTGATTGGGCAGCATTGGTATTAAACCACTAAACATCACATGATCATCATTCATTATGCTTATGTAAGCTGTTTAAACAGATTCTAAACTCTATAGAGTAGCAGCACTCAGTGCAAGCCAGAGTAATTGATGGATGCCAGAAGGTTTGTGCATAAAATCTCTGTCTAGTGCCTATTTACGCAATATGCCCAGACTAGTTTTCAGCTGATGGCTTTTATCAGTGAGGAACCTTGGATCTGACAGCACTACTCCTAGATCTAAGGCTCTAATGCAACATTCCATAAGCCACCTTTTATCTTATTAGCTAACTATAAAGTTTTGAGTCCAAAATGAAAACAATAATTTTAAATTCAAGCTCATTAGCTTGCATAGTCAAATTGATCTGAACTCAGTTCAGCCGCCACATTTTGGTGTCTTTGATTCTTTAATAACTACAATCGCCATAATCTTATTGGGCGTGATTTATATTAGATAGCTAATAAGGTAAAATGTGGCCGCTGGAGGGTTGCATTTTTAGGTGTAGTGCTATCAAATCCCATGCTCCTCACTGATGAAAGCTGCAAGCTAGAAACTAGTTTAGGGATGTTGGCTTAGTAGGCACTAGATAGGGATTTTATGCACAAACCTTGCACCCATTGACTACTCTAAGTGGTGCTACAGTATAGAGAGTTTAGCCTCTGTAAACAGCTTGTGTAAGCATAAAGAGTGGGGATTATGATGTTTACTGGTTTAATACCAATCCTGCTGAATAGGATTATATTGACTGTGATTATTAAAGAACCAAACACACCAAAAATATGGATGCTGGACTGAGCTTGAATTGAAAACATTATTGTGTTTTCATTTTGAAGTCAAAGTTTTATAGTTAGCAAACAAAGTAAAAAGTGGCTGCTGAAGGATTGCATTAGATCCTAACATGTAAGTGCAGGGCTCTCAGATCCAAAACTTCTCATTGATCAAAGCCCCAAGCTTGAAGCTACTCTGGAGAAATTGGATGAGTAGGCAGTAGATAGGTATTTTATGTACAAACCACATTGATATTTTGGCTTGCATTAAGTGGTGCTACTGTATGAAGAGTTTAGCCTCCATGTAGACACCTTGTGTGAGCATAAAGAATGGTAATTGTGTGATGTGTATAGGTGGTTATTTAAAATTTGTTCATAGGCCTTATTAGGAATATTTGGCAAAAGTAAGAAAACCTTGGACCATGCCAATCAGGAATGGTAAGGTGGATAAACATATTGACTTTGTAGAACTATAGATTGTTATGTCGACTGGGAAACTTGGTAGACATGGTCTCTCCAGAACTCTAAATAAGAATACACAAAAGTGAAGTGTTTGTGAAATTAATTATATGGATGTGAAATAGTTGACAGCAAAACTATAACAGAAAGGATTAAAACGAATAAAGAGTTCAATGTCTTAAAGAATTGAATTGAAAATTGATGGCAATTTAAGTGATCCAATTATTTGATTCTGACAATTTAGGATAGTTGGGTAAGGTTGTCGACTTGCCATGAATGCATTCTTATGGTGGATCATGTATGGGGGGGGGGAGGAAAAGTATTCTACACTTATTACATGAAAGATACCTTGAGATAGTCTGTATTAAAAAGCTAGCTCATTCATATATTTTGGGATCAGAATTGAATAGTGATATAGAGCAAACTATTAGAAAATGTTTGGGTTTTCAACAAATGGAGAGTTTACTGGCTAAAAAAATTATAATCATGGCCTGAACCTATGAGTGAAGAGGAGTTTATTTAGATCACACTGGGCCATTTTTTAGATATATTTTTTCTAGTCACCATAGATACTTACTGAAAATGGATAGAATACTGTCTAGTAAATGATAGAATACTGTCTAGTAAATGATATGAGCATAGATAGTGTGATAAAGATTTTAAATGAATTTTTTTCAATGCCCGGATATCCTGAAATTATTATATGATATGGATTTTAGTTCAGAAAATTTGAAAGACTTCCTTGTTGTATGGGAGATGTGGCATAAATTTGCATCTGCTTATCACCCTTAGTCAAATAAAGTTGCAGAGAAAACAGTTTAACAGCTGAAAACTATGTTAAATAGACAGAATTAGGCTGATATTTATGAAGAACTTACACCCAGCTCTATTCCAAAAAAAAAAAAAAAAATCCACAAAATTATTAATTAAATGATGTGTGAGAACACATTTATCTAGCTTAATAGCAAATAAAGTAAAAAAGAAACATGAAGATTTACATAACAATTAAAATAGACCAAATTGTATGGATAACAGATGTAATTAAGAAAAAATGGCTACCAGGAATAGTAAGTAAAATTGTTTATGCCCAAATATGTGAAATAAAATTGAAAGATGAGAGAATTTTAAGATGCCATGTTAACCAGGTAAGGAATGGAAAAATTGATCATTACAAGATATGGTTACTATTTTATGTACTGATAAAGATAATATTTCTATTAACATTGAGTTAGAAGCATAACATAATTTTTCAGTTTAAGGAGCAATAGAATTAAATAGTTAAGAAGAAGGCCAGGGTATAAGAAGGAAAAGGAAAAATTAACCTGAAAAAGATCTGTTATTAGAGAGAAGCAGATACCAAAAAGGTTACAAGATTATTTTCTGTAAATAAAATTCTGCTTATTTCTAGAATGAAGGGCAGGTATTGCTGTATACTGGCTAGTTTATAAATACTTTATTAATAAAGTTGTCTACATGTATGTGTGTGCAGGCTGGTCAGTATAAGCAGTGTGGTGTCACTCTTGAAATAATAATACACATAAAAGAAAATTAGACTATTGCAAGAAGCAACATACAAATTTCCATTATTCAAATTCAAAGTTAGTAAAAGTAGTAATTTGAAGAAGTAATTAGAAACATTAAATTGAAAACAAATTAGTCAAATTCTAAGTATAGAGTGAAAACTAATTGTGCACGTCTAGACACATATTAGCAGTAGAAAAGATTTGCAGTCATAATTCAATTCGACTAACTCAAGAGGTGTATGTGTGTGTGTGAGTAGTGTTTAAAGAAATGTAGATATTGTGTGATTCTGCCAGTAATTATAAACCTATTTATAAGCAATATTCATCTTCTAAGATATGGACTGTTACATGTTCAAGATTGATATCGCTGTCAACTAGCAAGGTGCCAATTGATTTGCTAAACCTATCTATTAATATTATTATTCAGAGTAATTAAACTCTTTCAAGTTTATTAAACTTGCATTGTTCATGTTATTAACTTATTCATATAATAGTTTGGCTGTCAGATTTAAATGGCCCTGCACATATTGGAAAGTCAAATGACTCATTACAGAAATGTATTCTGAAAAAAATTAAGATACCATAATTGTTAAATTGCAATAAAATTTGTAAAAGAATTAAATTCAAAAATATATAAAACATTGTCTTGGTATTAAAAGAAAAATTCCAGCAATAAGAAGAAACAATTGCATTGTTGCTGAATTGAGAAAAATATGAAAGAATTCTATAAAGAACTACGTAGTAATAAAGAACTGGAAACAAAGTAAATCATATGTCTAGCAACAACTTTCATTGAAATACCACATATTCCAAATAAATAGTCAAATATTTAAAACTCAGATCATTGAATTGTTATAAATATTTAAAGAAACAGATGTAAGAATTAGAGAAAGTTTTAGTAATGTTATTAAAAATAAATATATTAGAATGGTTTTATTAAGTGCCAGCAACAGAATTGATCCCATGACATTACAATTCAGAATCTAACTCTCTACTATTGTGCAATGCCACACACAGTATGGTACTGTTAGTCATAAAATAGTAAAAATATATTTGATAAATGAAAAAAATATGAATGTAGTTATTAAGATCACAAATCTCTTAAGTTTTATATGAGGGCTTTGAATTCAAACTGCTAAAATAAACTGGACTTAAAAAATGTTAAAGTATGATAGACTATATTCATAATAGCAGTTATAGGAAAGATTATTATGAGTGAATTGTCATTTTGTATTGAATTTGTAGATTAAGAAAATGCATTTGTCCATATTAGCATTTTTATTATGTCTAAAACATGGAATTATCATGATATAGACTTGGAAGAATAATATAAAGAAAATAAAGATTGGCAATATTATAGCAGCAGAAAATTAAAAATGGTATTTTTTTGGACAAATTATTATAAATGGGAATTTACTGGATGAAATTAATCAATTTTTAATTCGGAGTGCTTTAGTAGATGTGTGCTGCCATTAACATAGAAATATTGAAATCAGAATATTTCGAGTAAGATAACAAATGCTGATTATAATTGCATTATTGAGAGAATTAAGATTTCTAAATGAAATTTAGTAGAACATGGTAACAAAATGACATTAGATGGATCCTGAAAATTTTTAAGAAATTTGGACTTAGACTATGTACAAAATATGAAAGTTTGCTGAAAGTATGTTAAAAACAAACAAAAAAAAACATCGTGCAGCAAAAATTCTGAAATAACTTAGACCTTTATCTTGCATTTTATTATTATAATTGAAAATAGTGATTAAAAATTATACTTTCTATATGTTTGTCTAGTTGATTACTGAAAAATCAAATGCAAAACATGAGCACACTGAATTGTATGATATATAAAGTATCATTTGTAATATTTTTTCTTTCGTTTCTTAAATGACATTTTATTACCACTTGGGTATTGAAATATATTTATCATTTAACACACTTATACATACTAGTGTTGAAATTGCTTATTTATTACATATATAATTCAAATGTTGAATTATTAAAGTTATGTAATGCTAAATTATATAATTTTAATCAGCTTTAATGTAGAAAAAAAAGAAGAAAGAATTGTATGTATTCTTTAGTAATTTAAAATCATTTAAGATTATATATATATATTACTCCTCAAGAAAGTTTCTTTTTATTTAGCTGAAGCTACATTTATACAGTTTCTTTATTGTCATTTTTTTTTATCTTATTTGAGATAGAAACTAATCCTCTTTAAGGGAAGAAAATAGAGAATTAATTTAAGACTTTTTCTTAAGATGTATTTAATTTTTTTAATTGTCATTTGTTATTAAAATTATAGTTATTTTATTTTATTTTATTTTAAATGATCAACTTTTAATAAAAGTTTCTGGCTTATATGTTTATTTGTACATTTTACATCCATGACTATTTAGACATCAGTCTAAAGATAATTTATGATAATTCTGATTTTTTTTATTTATGTATTGTTCCAGATTGATAGTAATTTCTTATATCCAATTTATACATTATAAATTAATAAGTAATGTCTTCACAATTGATCATTGATATCTAACTATCCACTTTGTTCTTACTTAGCTAGTGGTTAAAATAAGATTAGAAAACTTTTCAATCATTCACCAGCTAGCTTTTAGCAAGCCTAGTCAATAATACCTTCTTTATTATTACATCTTTTTGATAGTTATTGGAGAGGCCTTTGCTATGCAGTGTGCTATTTAAAGACTATGCTATCTTTTTACCTGTAAATTAATAAAAGAAAAAAAAAAGATCTCATAATCAACAATGTAAAATTGGGTTACTGTGGCTTGGGGTTAATTTATCCATAGGTGTTATTTCAAAATAACAGTAGTGCTCAAAGTTAAGAGCTGTAAATCAAGTTCTTTATATATATATATATATATTGTAACCTCCCTGGTCTAACTGATCATCAATGAATCCGCACATTTTAGCAACTAAATTCTCCTATGCAACTTATCATATTCTCATTATCAAGAATATAAGCATAAAGAAACAAAAATGTAAAACTAACGAAATGATTCCTGTATTGAATAAAACTGAAAAGTGGAAGTGGACCAAAGATCATGATGAAGAGTTTACAAGAATTAAAATTAAATCTTTAAATAAAGTCATATTAGTTTACCCAAATTTCAACAAGATATTTTATGTGCAAACAGACAGTAGTTACTATGGTCTAGTAGTAGTATTGTATCAACTTGATAATAATCAGATGCCTCAGGTATTATATTTCTTAAGTTGGCACTTAAGAGTGGCAGAGCTGAACTACTCCATCATGGAAAAAGAGAATCTAGCTGTTGTCTGGGCATTCCAGAAATTGCGCCAGTTTTTGCTAGGCTCTGAAGTGGTTGTTTTATCAGACCATAGGCGTTTAGAATTTTTAAATAAGAGTTATCTCAATAATGAGAGGCTCATCAGGTGGAGCTTATACCTCCAACAATTTGACTACAATATCCTGTATGTTGAAGGAAGAATGAATATTCCTGCAGATATTCTTAGCCACGACCCTCCCTCCCTGTGTCCAACCAAAGCATCCTGCTACTAGTGATATTAATAATATCCAAGTAGATTTGGATACTAGTATTATAGAAGATTATAACAACCTTACTATTAATCAACATCAAGATGTCAAATTAAATAAAATAATCGATATACTAAATAATCCTCTTAGTATTAATAGTAGGAATAAACAAGTTAAAAGGATATTAAATAAGTATAAATTATATAAAAATATTTTAATGTACAATATTAGTTCAGTAGGCCATGCTTCGTGGAGAATAATAGTTCCTCAAAATTTTGCAAATAAATTAATTAAATATACTCATATTAAGTATGGACACTATGGTGCTCCCAAAATATATTATGTATTAAGATCTTATTTTTATTTTAATCAAATGTATAGAAAAATTATAAAAGAAATTAAATGATGTGAGGTATGTTTGAAATCCAAATATTGCACTAAAATGTTTGTAGGGTTATTAAAACCAATTCTACCTAGCAAAACAATTGAATTATTAACCATAGATTTCTATGGGCCTCTTCCATCTTTCATTCAATCGGCAAAAGTTCATACTAGTTGCATATGACGTGTTTAGCAAATATGTGACAGCATATCCCGTACCTAAGACAGATGGCAAAAGTGTTATACAGTGTCTTACTAATTACCAATTCCCTTTAGTAGGTAAACCCAATTCAATTTTAACTGATCATGCAACAGCATTCATATCAGATAGGTGGAGTCAGTGGATACAGACTCAAGGTATAAAGCATATTATGAGCTCTATCAGAAATCCACAGTCCAATTCGTGCGAGCGCGTAATGCATGAGTTTGAGTCTATGTTAAGGACAATCATAGACAGTGGGTAAATAAACTTCCAGAAGTGATAAATTATATGAATGTGACCTACAATGAATCAACAGGATTCACCCCAACTAGGCTTTACTATGGAAGACATGAACCATTGCTAATTAATACTCCCTTACCTCCTATTTTGGAAGAGATAAATCATGATGATGATTTAAATATAGCCAACCACAAGTTAAGAAAAATGGCAAATAAAAGAGTAAAACAATCAAAAACTAAACCACATCCATTTAAGGTCAGTGATCTAGTACTATTGTGCACACCTCATGTTAGCAATGTGCAGAAAAATCAATTCAAAAAATTTTTGAATCTGTATGAAGGTCCTTACCAAATAATTACTCAGGTTGGTGAGAATGCATTTGTGCTCTCAACCCCTGATGGCCCAAAAGGAACTTACAATGCCCACAGTTTAATACCCTACCCACCCATAGATTAGTATATGTCAACTCATGTAATGTAATGCTCATAAGTAGGAGAATTTAGTCATTAAAATGTTTGGCATGATTCATTGATGACCAGTTAGATCAGGGACAAGGTTACAATTGCGATTATAGTGCCCAATGTGGGGCATAATTTGTTGATGACCAGTTAGACCAGGGAGAAGGTTACAATTGTGATTATGATGCTCAATGTGGGGTGCCATAATCACAATTGTAACCTTCTCCCTGGTCTAACTGGTCATCAACAAATCATGCCACACATTTTAGTAATTAAATTCTCCTATGCAACTTATCATACTCTTATTAACAAGAATATAAACATAAAGAAACAAAAATGTAAAACTAACGAAATGATTCCTGTATTGAATAAACTAGCATGAAACTATAGATCTAAAGAAGATCACAAGGTGATTAATAAAGATAATAACTTCTGGTCAAACCAGCTTTTAAATCCATACAAACAAAATGTGATGAGTTAAATTTGATGTTCAGCAAACTAATGAATAACTAATAATTATATCTCTGGAATGATTATGAAATTAAACTTATAAATGAAATGATAAGTAAATTATGATGTAGATGACTAAATGAATGATGGAAAGAAGTAATAATTAAATGGTGGAATGAAATGAGTCTAAGAATGAAGATAAAAGAGCGAAGATGTATGAGAATAATGAATGATTAAGATGATGATAGAATAAGAGTTAATGAATAGTTGAGATGATAAAAGAATAAAAGTTAATGTATGATTAATCAATTATGATAATGAATTAATGTCAACTGAGAATGAATAACTAAAAGAACAATCAAGATGAAATTGAAGAACAATGTAATGATGGAGACTGAAATCTTAAACTATAAACTAATATGGTATTAAATGGTAAAAAGATAAGCTAACTAAAAATAGGGATTCCAAGCTTGACACAACCAGAATATTATCATGAAGTTAAAACAAACTATCCATTTTATGCCAAAGAAGTAATTTACATCTTATAGCTTAGTTGACTTTCATAAATGGTGAAAGTAATCTATATCATGTCTAACTATAATAATTAACCAGATATAAAATTTATTACAAATTTAAATTCTGACTTGAAACTTAACAACTAATTCTTCTCAGGGTTCAAACACTCAAAATCATTATACACAACATATTTGGGTCAGTAAGAGGGATTCTACCACTACCCAAACATAATGCACATAACAGCTCTCAATATAAACTCAAATTAAGAACTATATTTAGCAGTTACACATAAACTTTATGAGTTCACTAACTCTTATAACTTTAATATTTAAGCAATAGGAATACCTTTTTAATAAATAAATACCATAACTTACCAAATTCCTTTTTTTAAATAATACTAAGCCATGTGATCAAAATCATATTTATCTTTTTAATCTATTAGAATAATCTGTACTCTAAGTTATTAACATTTTGATTATTGTGTGATAATGCATTAGATGTACCAATAAATTATAAGGCTTATTAAAACTATTATGATATAGTATAATATCTTTAATAGTACTATATTGGTCAATGATGATTTCAATTTATGATCTTCTGATAGGTTGATAGCAATAACAATAATAGTGTATATATGTGGTAATTAGCAATAAGACTACAGGCAACTAAATAAATTTTTAAATACAACAAACTTTATTTACAATATTTACAAATTTTAATTCAAATACATGGCATGAAATAAAATCAATACATTTAAGTAAAAGAACTTATGGATGAGAAAATACATAGTATCCCATTAACCATACTTTTAGTCAATGTGACTAACTTACACAATCATCTTAAGAGTATCACTACTATTTAATTTCTCCTGAAAAAATGAAATAATGACACTTCTTCAAGGTGAACTAGCACTTGAACTACAACTAACAGTATATTTAGAACTTTAGGATATGCACTAAGTTTAAATTTAGAATTAAAAAAAATTATAAAGTATTGCATTCTTTTAAAGCCCTTTCTTTTATCAGAATATGATAAGGGCAATTATCATATTCTGCACAATTAATAACTGATTCAAACTTGAAATGAATAGGTTTGGTGCATTAAAGTAAGAATAGACACACAGATCTCCCTAAAACATTACCTATGTCCACAACTCAATTATTGAATACTTAACGGATTTTACCAATCCATTGTCAAATCATTATTTGATGAAGATGAATCCACACTGCCAATGTGCATCTCTTGATTTTACATCTATAAGTTCTACAATTATTAATAGATCTTAGTTTGATCTGTCTATAACTGATGATGATCCTACAACCTAATAAAACACTATAACAATTAAGCCAACACTACAGATAAATCAGTGTTCCTAAATCTAACACTTTGTTTTATACTTGCCATATGATTTTTGAACTACTATACTTCACCATACATGGTGGAAAAACTAACTATATCATCATGAGGGATTTACCACTAAAAAGGGAGGCTCTATAAAAACAACATGACAGTTGTATAATAATATGGCTAATTCTACTACCTCTCTATGGGTATACACATGTGTGGGCTTTGCCTCATCATGAAAAAAATAGAATTCAGACCATGGATATCTTTCCTTTTAGGATTATTTATGCTGAAAAGCATTAATTATTACTTAGCCTCTACCAATCTTTCCTCTCATGGGATCAGCAATAGGTGATTCTCCATCATCCCATGCTCAATATTAATATTAATCTATTGGATGCCATTCTATTGGAACATCCTATCAGCTAAAACTCACAAATTATTCTCAATATTATAGCAAGGTAAAACAATACCAACAATATCAGTGGAGATATACATATTCCATTTCACAATGAAGAACCATTAATGTATCCATAGACAAACCAAAAATACATATGTCAAATGATCATTAATTATTTTAAAATGACAACTATACTTTTGTTAGAGAGAGCACAATGTATTTAAGCAATAAAGATCAAACCTGCATTTGTATTCAAAGTGGACAAGTTCATTTCTATGTAAAATTAAGAAATAAAAAAAAAATAGATCAATTTTTTCTTTTATATAAGAAAATAATTCGGTCATTCTAATATCTTTGATAAAATGTCTGCATAATCACTCTTTAATAATATACATTAAAATCTGTTTTAAAATATGAGAGAAGTAAATATTTCTCTCACTCTCTCTAAATAAACGATATATATAATATCATGTTTTACCTTAATTGAAAAATAAAAATACATCTAATAGATGTATATATTTTACACTTTTTTTTTTCTTTCTTGAACTCAATATATATTTTTCATGCCACAATAAAGCATATATGTTTAAAAATAAAATTCCCAAATAACACATGACATAAGTAATATACATAACACAGCAGTAACAAAAAAAATAAACAAACGTTTTCTTCCATTAAATTTTATACAATTCATCCAAGTTATTTCATCTTTGTGAGTTGAACTGATAATAACTGATATTATGATGAGCAAACATTCCAGATAACGCGTATATATGTTTATTATCCTGTTGGATGTATAATAACGCAATATTCACCACTTATCCAAAGGCAAAAATTATTTGATGGTTTCTGTACCGATAATTAATAAGGCAATTAAAATTCACACTTCCAATTGTAGCAGACTTAAAAGGATAAGTTTATCTACTTTTTTCTAGATAATTTTCCTGAATAACTCTTTAGGTTATTGTAATCTTCAAAACAAACTTTTTAAAGACCTTTATTGATTTATTCTGTTAACGTTTCAAGTGAAGTATAACTAAAATCATTTATTTACATTTGAATCCTGATAATTTTTTTTGAAAATGAGTTGAATTTTATTACACTTAACATATTTATCTTTTTTAAAATTTTTTGTTAATTTTATTCTTTCCTCCGTCGTAATATATACGTAACAATCTTTAAACAGTCGGGTCATTTTTAAACTATTTTTAAAATCTTACTTATACGCATTGCATGGAAAACTTCTATAAGTAAATAATTATTTTGTTCCATTTTTATCAGCAAAGCATGATATGATTAACAATATTAAAAGAAATTTATCCAATTATTAATATGATATCTTGAGCACTTTTAATGAATTTGTAGTTGTTTATTTCTATCATTATACAAAATTGGCGCTATAAAAAATCAGCAGATGTGAATTGAGAATAAAATCACGCAATTATTTTTTTTATTATTAAAAGTTAGATGATTCAAAAATGACTTTTAAATTTATTTACTATATATATCATACATAACACTTGTTTTCAAAATTATATCGAATTATTGTTTTTTTTTCTTGAGATTTTAATTTTACAAGCACAATATTGTTCTGCTGGATAATAAGATTGGCACGAAATATAAACATTATCAACTTTTTAGTTTACTTATAAATAATTTGTGCATCATTTTCAAAGAAGAGATTTTAAAAACATGAATAAAATAAAAACAAAAGCTTACTTTTTCTTGAATTTTCCTGGGTTTGAAGCAATATTTATTTAGATAAAGACTTATCCCCATGGCTTTCATTTCCTTCTCCAGTATGAATCCCAGAAACTATGCAGTCATGGAGATGGCGCTTAAAATGATAGCAAGGTTTTTAGATTTATTCCAGCATTTCTAGATAGCAAGATATTATAATTCCATTCAATTAGATTCCAGAATTTTCTGATTTTTAGTTTTTTTTCTTTCTTATTTTAGATCAGAGTTGAGGTCTGTGATTGCGTAGTTTTTGTTTTTCTTAATCAACCCTCCCCCCCTACAACTTTGTTTAGATAATATATATATATATCTTTTATCCCAATGCATTGTAGTAAGAAATTCACCAATAATCTTAGTGTGAATAATTAAAATTACCCCCTCTGGCTTCATTTTTAATAACTACCCATAATTATTCAAGACAGCTTTAGATTCACTACATAAAAAAAATAAGCTTAAGTAATTGACTATAACCATTTATTTTACAAGTTTTAATAAATTTAATTTATTGGTTTATTTATTTTAATTGCTATCCAACAATAATAAAATAGCAATATATTTATCTCCCAATTAATAACAATATTTTTAAATTGTTGTTTTATCCCTAGTTTCAAACATACACTGGGTTTGAAATCTCATCTCCACTCAAGCAATTTCCTAGTGCATCCAAAACAATCTTTATTGAAAGCCACTCATTAAGATTTTCATGCCAGATATATCATTATTATTTAAAATTTTGGATTATTAAATACAGGGACCTAAATAAAAGGTCACAATATGTATATATACACACACAAAATGTTTGTTCATTAAAAAACTATTCTAATAACAGTAGAAATAATAAATATAATGGTAATTAACTATTATATACAGTCTTTCAATCTGCAAAGTACTTTCAATTAATTCATTAACCTGCCTCAATTACCATTAAATTTAAAAAACAAAATAGATGCAAATGTCATCAACTCAAATTCCATGAATCCTGAATGTTAATGTTCTGAAGATTGAAAGACTGTATATAATAGTTAATTATCATTATATTTATTATTGTTGTTATTTTATATATGTATATATAATTATCAATAATGGCTTGATGTATGATGATCAGAAAATAATCTGGCTATTTTATATAAAATAGTTATATAAGGATAATAATATTGCTTAGTCATTATCAGCCACATCAGTCTTAACTAAATCTAATTAAGAGATAAATATTTTATATATTCCTTTACAGTGTAAAAAGACTAGCATTGGAATGGGTGGCTTGTTATATTATTTGAGGAAATTTATTTATATGCGTAATTATTCTTCTATCTTTGTTTGATATTATACATTCATAGAAAGAGAGAGAGAGAGAGAGAGAGAGAGAGAGAGAGAGGGGGGGGGGGGGAGAGGGGGGGGGGGGGGGGGGGGGGGGGGGGGGGGGAGGGGGGGGGAGGGGGGGGGGGGGGGGGGGGGGGGGGTTGTTGAAATACAGTTTCCAAATTTAAATATAAAAGGCATAAAGCTAACAAATCATATAATTGAATATTAGGCATATTTTATTGCTGAATGAATAATGGAAATTCAAATGTTTTATTATAGTTTTCAGTTTATTTTGAAATGATTTTTTCAATGGATTTTTTTTAATGTTTTTGAGAAAATCCCAATGAAACAAGAAATGAAATTGATATAAATAAAGTACTTTGCTAATATCTTTTTTTTTCTTTTCCTTGGTGTAGTATAAAAGATAAATAAAGAATAATAAAAAAAGAGATAAATATAGGGATTTAAACTCAGACTTTCAAGTACCTTTCAACTATCTATACTATCTCATACCACTGATACACATGACCACACACATGTAGAAAAGATAAATACTCACATATTTCGTGCTAAACCAACACTCATTAGTTGGTCCAGATTATCATTTCCCACACACATATATAATCAGTGCTCAGTTTATATTAAGATAGCAAATCTTTATACTTTAATGGGAAGGCTTCAATCCACTCCAAGCTCCAACTCTTCAGCCATCCATACCATTGAAAGTCTGAAGAAGGAAAGCCCACATCCCATGCTGATGTCAATATTATTGCCATGCCCATGTTGATCACAAATCATTCTGACCCCTCCTGTAAAGGACCTTAGTCATCCCTCTTCTATGTATTTAAATGGATAAGGTCCTTTGCATGAGGGGTCAGAATGATTTGAGATCAACATGGCCATGGCAATAACATTGGCATCAGTATGAGATTTGGGCTTTCCATCTTCAGATTTTCAATGGTATGGATGGCTGAAGAGTTGGAGCTTGGAGTGGATTAATGCCTGTCGATTAAAGTGTGAAAATTTGCTATCTTAATATAAACTGAGCACTGATTATATATGTGTGTGGAAGATGATAATCTGGGCCATCTGATGAATGTTGGTGTAGCACAAAATACTCATTGGTGATGGTTTATCTTTTCTACATGTGTGTTGTCTTGTGTATCAGTAACATGAGATAGTATGGGTAGTTGAAATGTGCTTGAAAGTCTGAATTCAAATCCCTATATTTACAATTAGGCTCAAGGTATGTGAAGAGTGCCTGTATTTCAAATATTTAAAAAGAGATAAATAAACAGCTTTAAGGTAAATCGTTTATTATTAGCAAAAACTCTCATTAGTTAGATAATGAGATTGTAAAAAAAACCCACAGAAATGGGGTTGTTTAATTTTAAAAAATCACGTGTGTGTATATATATTAAACTTAAATTGGGGTCAGTATTGAAATAATTTTCCACTTTTGTCTTTGAAAAATATCCATTAATATATATGATGCATGAAAATAGAAAATGATCTTGAGACATATTGTTAACACTCACCCATCTCATCCATGTTCTAGATTCACATTCAGGCCACATGAAATTTCAATGTTTTTTTGTCTCAGTCAGTCTCAGAATTTATTTTTCAAATACACAATTAGTTGGTAAAT
This sequence comes from Epiperipatus broadwayi, assembly GCA_028023455.1. Lineage (NCBI taxonomy): Eukaryota > Metazoa > Onychophora > Udeonychophora > Euonychophora > Peripatidae > Epiperipatus > Epiperipatus broadwayi. The sequence continues at coordinate 414,974 of JAQFVV010012868.1, read as the reverse complement.
TATTTAAACTAGGAAGAGTCTCCACTGCTATTCTTTGTGTCCTCATTGTTTTTTGGAGGATTGCTGCAGTAGTTTTTTTTTATTTTTTTATTAAAGATTATTGTAATAATATTTTTAATATCTAGATTAATAATCACAACCATAAATTCTAAAAAAAGTTTTATTGGCTTATCAATAAAGCAAATATTATTGATTATTACTGTTGCAAATGATTGGAAATAATATTAAGTTCATTGATTCTTCTACCCAGTGAAACAATTTATTAAATTTATCCAAGATGTCTTCTTTTTCAAGATTTCATAAATACAGAGCATCTTACAAATAACACTATCAAATTTTGTTTTATCACAATTAAAATTTCATTGAATAAGATACACTTATAAAGTTAAGTTTGAAAGAATAATAGAATAAAAAGATACAAAATTAACTACAATAGGAATAAAATATTTTAAAATATTTTTGGTATAATAGTAACTGTATTATGATTTAAATACCCTTAATAATAATATAAGGTTTTTAGCATAATATTCAAACTCATGTGGTGGAATGTATTATAAAATAAAAGGGTATCATAAAATGTTTTTATAAATTTATTATTAATTATTGAATATATTATTATGTATGAGAGAACTTTAAAGAAAATAAAATGAAAAGAAAGAAAAAAAATCATTTAATATATTAATAGTATTGTAAGTAATTTATTTGTAAAACAATAATAAGTATTTATTTTATTTTAATCATTACTTAATGTAATCTGGTATTTTAATATTTTGAAATAATATTTGTCTAAAAAAATTTTAAAAAAACATCGCAAATTTTGGTACTAGAGACTTAGAAAATTTTCAAAATATTATTTGCTTTCTACAGTTTCTAAGTAACAATGATAGAATATTCTCATAAAAATCCAAAAAAGTGATGGATTTTGGGTAAAATTTATATTGCCATTAATCATATGACAGGAACTATCTGTTAAAAAACTGTTAGTCCTTTACTGTTTTTATGCCGAAGGACTGTATAGGATTTAAATGTAAAACTAGCCATCTTGGTATCCTGCACTAAAATGTTGTCTGAGTAGACTAAACATTTGCCTCTTTAATGGTGAATGTTCTACATTGTCCTGGATGTAGAAATTAAATGTCTAACAACATATATCATTTAATAATTACTTAAAAGGAATGAAAACCAAATAATTGGATTTTAACTACAAAAACTTTTAAGAGTGCTTCATGGAATGCTACATTTATTTGAACTGTATTATTTGTCTTTTCTCCAACCAGAAATTACTTGCTTTGAATTTATATTTATATCTATATAAAGCTTCTGATGAGTATTATAAAACTAATGTGGATTGTAAGATTAATGCATTGCTTTATATTGTATTTATGAAAAACTATCTAAAATTTTGGATATTAGTTTAAAACTAATGCATCCTGTGAATTAAATACTAATTAATAGTGCCATGACCTCAATAATTTTAATAATTATTCCAAAAATAATTATTAATAAGGAGATTTATGATCATCAATATTTTGCTGAAGAAATATACTTAACGAGATTTTACAATCAATGTAAATTATGCCTTAAAAGATTAATTGTTGCATTTATTACCTAAATAATGTAAAACAAATAAATATAAGCTTGTCATGCGGTCTTTAGAAACTGATCATTAGTGGATTTGTACTTACAAACTCATCTTTTGCTCTTAAATATTTTTTATACAGATTAAGTGTTGTTAAACTTATCCATTAGAATTTTTTCAACATTAAAACATCAATAATTTAAAATGGGAATATGGTAAGGATTGCACCTGAATAATTATTTTTTGGATGCTTTTAAAGATTAAAAATTATAATTTTAAGGATATAATATAGTTGTTGAATTTGTTTAATTTTACAATATTTAAAGTTTTATTGTTCTATAAAAGTTTTCAAAGAAGAAAGGTATGATAAAGAAAATACAGTAACATTATATTTATGCATGTAATTTGTTGTAAATGAGTGTTAGTAATTTATTTGTATATCTTCTCCTTTATAAAAAGGAATAAATGTATAATTTATTTGTACCTTGAAGATTGCTTTTGATTCGACTCTCAGTTAATTAAAATCATTTATGGCCAAAATAATATATAATTTTTTACTTGTTTTATTGATCTCTTGGTGTAACATATTTTATATAATAAAGGTATCTAGAATATACAGTTAAATATTTATTATAATTATTATTTTTATTTTTTAACTAAAAAGGTACTTATACAAGTCTATGAGGATTATATATATATATGAAAAACAAAAAAACAAGTTAAAAACTTGCTAACGCTTGTATTTATGTCAACAGATGGTGTTCTACCAAAAACATCGTCAAGCGTTTGTTTACATAAACGTCAGAGCATGCATTCACTATCTCTAACTTTAATTCCACTTTCAGATCATGATTTCAAGCTATTTGCTATCATCAGTGAAAGACAGGAATTTTAGAAACTAGATCTAAACACAAACTCTGAGCATTTATGAAACAGTTTCTATTCAGCTTGCAAGTGTGAATCTTTTAGACACGTAATGTCTTCAAACTCAGCATAGCAAGCCAGATATCTACATGGGTTAGCAAGTTTTTAACTTGTTTTTTGTTTTTCATAAATGTACCTTTGAGGTCTTTCTAGCAATGATATATATTGCAGAGGCTTTTACTATGTGGTGATGCTGAACTGAGATCAGACCCATGTAGCTATCTGGCTTGCTATGCTGAGTTTGAAGACATTACGTGTCTAAAAGATTCACGCTTGCAAGCTGAATAGAAACTGTTTCATAAATGCTCTGGAGCAGAGTTTGTGTTTAGATCTAGTTTCTAAAATTCCTTTCTTTCACTGACGATAGCAAATAGCTTGAAATCATGATCTGAAAGTGGAATTAAAGTTAGAGATAGTGAATGCATGCTCTGACATTTATGTAAACAAACGCTTGACGGTGTTTTTGTAGAATGCCATCTGTTGACATAAATATAAGCATCAGCAAGTTTTTAACTTGTTTTTTGTTTTTCATAAAAGTACCTTTGAGGTCTTTCTAGCAATGATATATATTGCAGAGGCTTCTACTATGTGGTGATGCTGAACTGAGATCAGACCCATGTAGCTATCTGGCTTGCTATGCTGAGTTTGAAGACATTACGTGTCTAGAAGATTCACGCTTGCAAGCTGAATAGAAACTGTTTCATAAATGCTCAGAGTTTGTGTTTAGATCTAGTTACTAAAATTCCTATCTTTCACTGATGATAGCAAATAGCTAGAAATCATGATCTGAAAGTGGAATTAAAGTTAGAGATAGTGAATGCATGCTCTGACGTTTATGTAAACAAACGCTTGACGGTGTTTTTGGTAGAATGCCATCTGTTGACATAAATACAAGCGTTAGCAAGTTTTTAACTTGTTTTTTGTTTTTCATAAATGTACCTTTGAGGTTTTTCTAGCAATGATATGGCTTCTACTATGTGGTGATGCTGAACTGAGATCAGACCCATGTAGCTATCTGGCTTGCTATGCTGAGTTTGAAGACATTACGTGTCTAAAAGATTCACGCTTGCAAGCTGAATAGAAACTGTTTCATAAATGCTCAGAGTTTGTGTTTAGATCTAATTTCTAAAATTCCTGTCTTTCACTGACGATAGCAAATAGCTTGAAATCATGATCTGAAAGTGGAATTAAAGTTAGAGATAGTGAATGCATGCTCTGACGTTTATGTAAACAAACGCTTGACGGTGTTTTTGGTAGAACGCCATCTGTTGACATAAATACAAGCGTTAGCAAGTTTTTAACTTGTTTTTTGTTTTTCATAAATGTACCTTTGAGGTCTTTCTAGCAATGATATATATTGCAGAGGCTTCTACTATGTGGTGATGCTGAACTGAGATCAGACCCATGTAGCTATCTGGCTTGCTATGCTGAGTTTGAAGACATTACGTGTCTAAAAGATTTCACGCTTGCAAACTGAATAGAAACTGTTTCATAAATGCTCAGATTTTGTGTTTAGATCTAGTTTCTAAAATTTCTGTCTTTCACTGACGATAGCAAATAGCTTGAAATCATGATCTGAAAGTGGAATTAAAGTTAGAGATAGTGAATGCATGCTCTGATGTTTATGTAAACAAACGCTTGACGGTGTTTTTGGTAGAACGCCATCTGTTGACATATATATATATATAGTAGCACTGGTAACCATATAACTATTATTGGTTAGTTGATGCAAGCTCCTAACAATACCTTATTATAATTTTAATCATAATATAAGCTTGATAAGCATATTATGTAATGTTGTCAGCACTTGGGATAAACAGGTCAAGTTAACATCATACTTTTTTTAAGAATAAGATATATAAGTTGGGTTAATAATCTACTCTTTTTTAATAAAAAGATTTACTTATGAGTCTGATATCTATTACTTTAATTAAGGATATAATAAAACATTCTCATATTTTGCTTATTGTTAATACTTAAGTCTTTAAGTTAAATGCTCTACAGCCTTTTCCAGTGGAATATTCTAATTGTAGCATAATGTTACTGTATATTACACAGGTATTTATTATCTTATATGTATTGTAATTACACTTATATTTTTTTTAAATATTTATATCATTTTATTGTTAAGAAAGTTATTTTTATATTTGTTAATTATCCATTTCATTTATTGTTAATTAGTTAAAGCTCATAATCTACATGTTATAAATAAGTAAAATATGGTCACATAATCCTATAATTTATTACACATTACTTAAAAAGAAATATTTTTCTTCATTTTGGTCACTTGCACCATTTCTCATCATAACAAATTATTCATTTGAGATATGAGTAGATACAATAAAATTCCTTTGTTATTTAGTCATATCCGGTCACATGAATAATAAATCATTTTTGTAATTTTTGATATTAATGATTTTAAGAATAGTAATTATTATATGTTTTTAAAACCCTGAGATAATTGTACACTCTAATTAATGGAACACATGAATTTAGAACCAACTTGCTAGCCTTATTAAAATATCTAAATATAGTGAATTGATTCATTAATGTTAATGTACTTTAGATGCAGTAGTAGCAAGTCAACCTTGAGATATTAATATTGTTAGTCTTAGATATGCATCTTCATATCAGTATAATTTTTTTTTTAAATATTGTTAAAGAGTCTTGTATTGTAACAGATCCTGATAGTAAGCTTCTTTTATCATCTGTCTTGTTTTGGATAATACAGAGTTTTGTCTCTGTAATAAACATCCCTTATCATTATCTTATTGTAATAAGATTTCATTTTATTTGTTATAATTTATAACATTAAATACAGATAAATTGCTTGAATTTAAATTTTCTCACATTGAATGCTATATCTTTTTTTCTTAATTAATTTGCCTTAAAATTTTAAATATAAATTAAATTTAATTGGATGACATAATAATAGTCAGAAAAAGTAGAATATAATAATTTATAAGAGAAATATGTATCAGAAATTATATTAAAGAAAAATAATACTTGAAAGCACCAAATATATCAATATTATGCATTATCATTTTCAGTCATTATTGATCTATTTATTGTTATATGTTTTATTTTTTCTTTGCTGAAAATAATTTGAGTGATTGGGCACTAATTTTTAAGCAGTATTTGTGAGTGTGTATTTTCTATTTCATCACTTCTATGTTTTTAGAAAAAGTAAAAAATATATATTTTCATGAGTTTCTCACATATATAGACAGTGATAATCAATAATTGACACTTACAAACATAATATTATTATTAACGTGTAACTTTCAAAATCTAATTCCATTTTAAAAATAAATATAACAATTGTTTTCTATTTATAAGATTTTAAAAGTAAATATAACAATTGCATTATATTTTATAAGACTGAATTCTGCTGCTAATCTGGTTATGTTAATGGCTTCCTGAGAAGCTTTGTTTAGAAACTAAATGATATGATAAAGTGTCTAATCAGTGACAGGATACTTTTCTTTAAAATCATTAGATGTTGAATGTTCTAAATTGTTACATAATGTTATAGGTTTTGTTCCATATATATAAATTAGTGTGTTAGTTATATTTTAACACAAATACACATATTTATAAACGTTTATTTTTTAAAGAGATATATACACATTTATCACTCTTACAGTAGTTAATAGTTTTATCTATTGAAAAATAATAATTTTTTTTGAATGGTATCTTTTTTTATATACATCTTTCTTAGGGTTTGTGTTGTGAACGCTGCATTAACTCTCAGTCTGAAATTTGCTGAGCTTTATGATTCACTGCTGTCCTATAAAGACATCTTTTATCCTTTTTTAAAAATCATTCAGTTATTGCCTGATGCCAATTATCCAAACCAAATATTAGTAAGATTTTTATATTTTTTTGTTTTAAATGTTTGTGTAAGTATTTATATGTGTGTCTATTATTAAAATGTATTACTTTACTAAAAATGTCCATTAGTTTTATATATATATATATATATATATATATACAAATGCAAATGCTAAAGTAGTAAATATTAAAAAATTATATATATATATATGAGGGTGCATATATAAATCAACTTAAATCTGTGAAAAAATAATTGCTAACATTTTTTGTTTGAAAAAAGTTATATTACACTTAAATAATTAGTCTAGTAAATATTTTAATAAAAATAAGAAGTAAATTTTAGAATACTGCAGCTATTTTTAGTAGTAGCACAATTGATCTGGTTGTGTTACTATGTTTACATTTTTTTTATTGGTGTTGCTACTAAGTATTTTGTAGTCATTGATTTTATTTTTATATTAGACATGAGATTATATCTATACATACACACACCTTTGTATATATTTGAGTAAGCATTGCATTATTATCCACCCTTAATAAAAAGAGCATAAACAATCATAATTTTGAGAGTTTTTTTTGGATGTTCTCTGATATCTGTAATTTTAATCTATTTTTATGTCTTCATTAAATTAGAAAAATACCTGTTTAAAAAGGTAAGTTTATGAAATTAACGATCCAAATTAGCCAAAGAAAGTACCATGTTTTTCAGAAAAAATAATATATAACAGTTTTGTTGCAGCACTGGATTAATATTTACTTGTAAATTACCATATATTATCATATGCTGTAATATAATAATTTATATTGTGACCTTTTATTTAGGTCCCTGTATTAAATAATCCAAAATTTTAAATCATGATAATATATTTGGCATTAAAATCCTAACAAGTGGCTTTCAATAAAGACTGTTCTGGATGCACTAGGAAATCTGCTTGAGTGGAGAAGAGGTTTCAAACCCAGTGTATGCTTTAATTAGGGATAAAATAACAATTTAAAAGTATTGTTATTAATTGGGAGATAAATATATTGCTATTTTATTATTGTTGAATAGCAATTGAAATAAATAAATTAATTAATTAAATTCGTAAATCTTGTAAAATGAATTATTATAGTTAATCCTTAAGCATATTTTTTTGTAGTGAATTGAAAATAACCTTTGATTTTATGGGTAGTTATTAAAAACAAAGGTAGAGGGGGTAATATTAGTATATTCACACTAAGGTTATTGGTCAATTTGTTACCACAATGCTTTGTAATAAAAAACTATATATGTTAAAACAAAGTTGTAGGATGGGGGGGGGGGTGATTATGAAAAAGAGAACTAGAAACAACAGACTTCGATTCTACTCTTATAAAATAAGGAAGAAAAAGCTGAAAAATCAGAAAAAATTGGAATTTAATTGAATAAGGATTATAGTATATTGTTATCTAAAATGATTGAATAGAAATCTAAAAAAACCTTGCTATAATTTCAACACTGTTTTCTGTCAATTGATGGTTCCTGAAAGTCATACTGCAAAAGAAGAAATGGTTACTATCTGGATAATAAGTTACTTCAAACCCAGAACAATTCAAGAAAATGTAAGGAATTATTTTTATTTTATTGATATTGGTTAAATTTCAGATTTTAACATGATGCATAAATTATTTGGACTTAAAAGAAAAAGTTGACAATGTTGATTTTCGCGCTATATTTATTATTTAGTAGAAAAATGTGCTTACTTATAAATGATAATTTCAATAAAATAATTCGAAATAATTTTAAAGAAAGATTTCAGAAGATATTATAAACAAACTCAAAAGTCATTTTTATATCATATAATTTTAATAAAGTTAAAAGAAGATTATGTAATTTTGTTCTCTATTCTTTCTTCATAAATAAAAACTCATCTGCCAGATCGTTTTAGTGCGAACTTGTGTAATGATAGAAATGAAAGATTACAGATTAATTAAAATGCTAAGGAGATCACATTTATAATTGGATAAATTATTTTTAGTATTACTAAACAGTTATTATTTTGCCAATGGAAATGTAATAAAAATAAATATTTACTTTTAAAAGTTTACTGTGCAACGCGTATAAATAAGATTTTATAAAATGTTTGAAAAATGTCCAAATTACTTAAAGTTGTTACAGACATTTACTGTGGAGGAAAGAACAGAATCAGTGAATAATGTTAAAAAGTTGAATATATTAATTGTAATGAAACTTTAAAGTCATTTTCAAGGAAAATTATCTGGATTAAAACATGGATAAACCGATTTTAATTGTGATACACTTGAAAACATTTGAACATTGCTTTGTTATATTAGCATCGAACAGGAGAATAAAATATATATATATGCGTTATTTGGGAATGTTTGCTCATCATAATATCAGTTCTTATCATTTTGCTTACAAGGATGAAATGGACTTTCATTGATAGGATAAAATCTAATGGAAGAAAATGTTTGTTTATTATTTTTATTATTATTGCTATGTTAGTTTATAATACTTACTTCATGTGTCATTTGGGAATTTTTTTATATAGATGTTTATTGTGGTATATGGTCTAAAATATATTTAGTCAAAGGGATATAAAAATGTATAAAGATACATACATTTATTATTACACACATTTTTGCCATTTTCCCAAGTAAGGGAAAACATAATATTAAATGTCATTTATCTGAAGAGAGAGAGAAGTATTTATCTCTTGAGAGAGAGAAATATTTATCTCTTGCATTTTAAAATTGATTTTAGTGTATTTTATTAAAGGGTGAACATACAGACATTTTTGTCCAAGATATACTATAATGACCCAATTATTTTCTTATATAAAAGAAAAATTGATCTAAACCTTTTTCATTTCTTAATTTTGCATAGAAATGAATATGTCCACTTTGAATATAAATGCAGGTTGATCTTTATTGTTTACATGCAGGGTGTTTGCTATAACAAAAGCATAATTGATTATTTTAAAATAATTAATGATTCATTTGACATATATTTTGGTTTTCTATTAATAGATTCATAGTTTCTGCATTGTGAAATGGAATATTTATATTTCCACTTTTATTGTTGGTGTTGTTTTACCTTGCTATAGTATTGAGAAGGATTTGTGATGTTTTAGCTGCTAGGTATATGCTACATATAATGGCATCAAATAGATTAATATTGAGCATGGGCTGATGGAGAATCACCCATTGCTGATTCCATGAGAGGATAGTATGGTAGAGGCTGAGTAATAATCAATGCGTAGTTAGCATAATTAATCCCAAAAGAGGATATCCATGATCTGAATTCTATTTTCCTGTGATGAGATAAACTCACACGTGTATACCTATAGAGAGGTATTAGAATTGGCCATATTATTATACAACTATCATGTTGTTTTATAGAGCCTCCCTTTTTATTGTTTAATCCCTCATGAGGTTATAGACTTAGTTTTCCACCATGTATGGTGAAGTTCAGTATTTCAAAATCCAATAGCAAGGATAAGATGATGTTAGATTAAGGAACACTGATCTAGCTATAGTGTTTGCCTAACTATAATAGTGTTTTATGATATTGTAGGATCTTCATCAGTTTATAGACAATCCAAACCCAAAACCTACTAGTGATTGTAGAACTTATGGATGTAAGAGCAAGAGGTGCATGTGGGCAGTGTGCATTTATCTTCATTAAGTAGTGATTTGCCAATGGATTGGTAAGATCAGTTAACTATTCAATGATTAGGTTGTGGACATAGGTAATGTTTTAGTGATATATATGTGTATTTGACTTGTGATGTCTGTTCCCACATCAATACGGTAAATCTTTTCATATTAAAAGAGAATAAATTATTAATTGCGCAGAATATGATAATTGCCCTTATCATATTCTTATAAAAGAAATGTCTTTAGCATAATGCACTACTTTATAGCTTTCGAATTCTAGATTTAAAATTGGTACATACCCTAAAGTCCTAAATACACTGATGTTTTTGTAATTTAAGTACTAGTTCAGCTTAAATAAGGTTTCATTATCTTATTCTTTAAGATAGGCTAAACAGTAATAAGTGATACTTTGAATTTCATTGTATACATTGTATAAGTTGGTTGTATTGACTAAGAATATAGTCAATGTGATACCAAGTGTTTGCCCTCCTGGAGTTTAATTCAATGTATTGGTTTTATTTCTTGCCATGTCTCTGAATTAAAATTTGTAAATATTGTAAATAAATCTTGTTGTGTTAAGAATTTATTTAGTTGTCTGTAGTCTTATTGCTAATCACTATACACACTATTATTGTTATTGCTATCGACATATCAGAAGATTATATATTGATATCATCATCGACCAATATAGTACATTTTGCTATTGGTTAATATTCCAAAATAATTTTGTTAAGCCCTAGCACTTAGGAGTACATCTAATGCATCATCACACAATAATCAAAATGTTAATAACTTAGAGTACATATTATTTTAAGTAATATATTAAAAGATAAACATAATATTGATTTAATCGGTTTAGTTGAACCCGCAGAGCTATCGTTCACTGATCTTGATCACATGGTTTATAATTATTTGAGAAAAGGAATTTAGTAAGTTATTGTGTTTATTTATTAAAAAGTTATTCCTATTTCTTAAATATTAAAGTTATAAAAGTTATTGAGTTCATAAAGTTTATGTGTAACTGCTAAATATAGTTGTTAATTTGATTTTAAATTGAGAGGTGTTTTGTACATTCTATTCAGGTAGTGGTAAAATCCCTCTCACTGACCCAAGTATATTTTGTATAATGATCTTTGAGTGTTTGAACCCTGAGAAGAATTAGTTGTTAAGTTTCAAGGTAGAATTTGAATTTGTAGTAAATTTGATAGCTAGTTATTTATTATAGTTGGACTTGAAATAGATTACTTTGACTATTTTATTAAAGTCAACTAAACTTTAAGATGTAAATTACTTCTTATGTCATAAAATGTATAACTTGTTTTAACTTTATGATAAATATTCTGGTTGTATCAAGCTTGGAATCCCTAATTTTATTTAGCTTATCTTCTTATCATTTAATACAATATTAGTTTATAATCTAAGATTTCAGTCTCCATCATCAACATTGTTCACTTTCCTTTATTTATTCATTCTCATTTGACATTAATTCATTATCATAATTAATTAATCATACATTAACTTTTATTCTTTATCATCTTAACTATTCATTAACTCTTCTTTTATCATTACCCTAATCATTCATTATTCTCATACATCTTCTTTCTTTTTTCTTCATTCTTAGACTTATTTCATTCTACTATTTAATTATTATTTCTTTTCAGCATTTATTTAATCATCTATATCATAATTTACTTATTTCATTTACAAGTTTAATTTCATAATCATTCCAGAGATAGAATTATTAGTTATTTATTAGTTTGCTGAATATCAAATTTAACTCATCACATTTTGTTTGTGGGGATTTTAAAGCTGGTTTGACCAAAAGTTATTATCTTTATTAATCACCTTGTGATCTTCTTTAGATCTATAGTTTCATGCTAGTTTTATTCAATACAGGATCATTTCGTTAGTTTAACCTTTTTGTTTCTTTATGCTTATATTCTTGATAATGAGAGTATGATAGGTTACAAAGGGCGGATTTGGTGCCATGAAAATGTGCGGCCAGATTCGTATATATGATTCCAGCGTTCAAAGGGCAGGTCATAAAGGTGGATTATAGCGCCAAACATGAGTCTAGATTAGTTGATGATCATAAGAGGTCACAATATATATATATGTTATAACAGTATTGTTATTTTGATATTTATTTAAATATTGCACTGTTCATTAGTAAATTATATGAATAGCATAAAATGAGAATGGTGATTGAACTCCATTATTATTTTACTTAACTGACTAAGCATACTATTTGTACTGTTTGTAGTAAAATATTTCCCAGGGGAAAAAGCCCCCAAATTTTGAAATGAAGTTCCTTCAGTATTATTAAAAATATCAGTAATGTGTAAGATTTTCCTTTAGAAAATTGTTTCCTCTTATTATTTGTATTAGTTTTAGAAAAAAAATGCAAAGATTGAATTTGTCCACTATTCATTAAATACAGAAATATCTAGTGTGATATATCTGCATTACTGAAATTATATGTTATTATTTCAACTTTTAATGTCACTTATTATGACACTACATATGGATGATGTTGAAAAGATTTGTAACTGATAATATTGAACACTAATTTTGCAGCTTGAAATCATTTGTATACATGTCTGTTTGTAACAGTGAATGTTTTTATTTCTTGATGAAATAAATGCTATATAAAAAAATTTCATTCAGGACCTTTGATTATTAACATACAACTTTTCAAGCAGTCATAAGAATGTAAGATATTCTTTATTCATCTTAAATAAATAAAATTATTCAAGAGATATTTTATCATAAGAAATTGTTTTAAAATTAAAAGTGTGCTTATGATATCTAATTATGGAGTCTTTTTTTTAAAATTACTGTTATCATATAATATGTTTTATATTTTTACTGAATGGGAAACTTTTTAGTTTTCAAGCAAAGATATTTAAATTATTAAATCATTGTTAACATGATAATTCATTATGAAACAATAAAAGACATTATAAAAATGCAAATCATATACTTAAACTCTAAAAAACTTTGAATGATACTTTAATATATATCATCTTTTACCAAAACCTCATATTTCTGTCATAATTGAAGGTTCTAAAACATTTTGTTTAGTTTGAGATTTATGGAACTGAATAGGCAAGAATATGTTTGAATTTTAAACTCTTAATTTGAAGGGTAGGATATGATGTCATTGTAATTGATTACATCACTTTCTATTGAAACAATCAATGTTCAGAAATTAATTTGGTGATCAGATTGGCACTGACATTGATTAGGTATTCTTACATGTTTGAATGACAATAGGGTTCCATATGAGGTGGATTAATTTATGCAGAAAAATATAATTTGGGAGAAAATTTTTGTTGACGTTCTAGTAACTGTCAATTTTTTTTTTAAAATGTAATTTTCAGGTTAATGAAGTATTCATGTTAAAACACATGTAGATGTTTGTGTGAAATTTATGACAACAGATACAACTAACCAAAGTAACAAATTAATCAATCTTGCTTTGAAAAATAGTGTAATTTTTGTAATGTTCATGTGTTAAGAATTTATGTAAATTATCCCAGTCAAACTATTTAAATTAAAGTAGATTAGGCTTGCACACTTACTTTTTCTCTTGTTCACAATTACATTCCCTAGGGTCCTTGTGATATTGAGTTTGTTCTAGAGCACTAATGGTTTACTTATTTATGGGGGTTTATGTTTGCATTTGGACATCCAGATCATTATCTTGTAATCACAAAGCTCAAGATCACCATTAAAGTTTATTTGGTGCACTTTTATTTTTTAGACAGATAAGAATTTAGTTATAGTTGGTCTGTATGTTCATGATACCATGACCAGAGTATTGATGATGATCAGCATGTTTCAGCATCTCAAAATTATTCTTTTATATTGCTTACTTTAGCACTTAAGTATGTGCATCCAAATGCTTGTTATAAATCATGTTATTGAATCTGTCTTAAATCCAGTCACAAGGGATGACTGTTGATTAGTCTTGGTTCAAATAATTTCTTATCAATAGTTCATTTATTTATTTCTCATGCTATCAATCATCTCTCACATTCAATTTTAAGATTATATTGTGTATTTGGTTAGCTTTATTTTCATTCTCCAATTAAACAAAAATTTGCTTTTTTTTTTAAAATTTAGATGGTCACACTTGTTTCCATATTGTTAGTTGATAGAAATAGTGTTTATCAATAGTAAGCTTATGCTCTATTTATAGATTGATAAAACTTAATGACATTTTTTAAAATCATATGCATATATGATTTATAGTTGTTTTTTTTTGTAACTAAGAAATGTTATACTATTATATGTAATTTGATGGAAATTTTTTTTTTTAAATCTCTTATTAAAATAAATTACTTTTTTTGTAATTTAAAAATTTAAAATGTCTACATGTTGCATATGTATATGCATATCTTTATAGAAATATCTATATATAGATATTGTTTTTCTAGGATGTTAAAAACTCATTTATGGAACTGTTGAATAAACCAGTGTCTTACTATTCATTAGTTCAGCAAATGAAAAAACCCCAGGGTATTCCACAGTTGGATCCCGAAATTATTATCAAGTAAGTAGAAATTAGTTTTCTCTGAATTTAAATAGAATAACATTTATCTTTCACATTTAGGACCACTTATTTAGCTATAGCTTTTATAGATGATATTATAATTTCATAATATAAATAATCTTCAGAACATCTGGCTACAGGTACATGGATACCTCACTATCAAATCATGCCAAAAGTTTTCCTAGATATACTTGTAAATATTTTTAAAAAGCAATAGTTATTCAAAACTTGAATCAAATAATAATCGAAAAGGTAAAAATAAAAAATCCCAAGCATTTACACTAATAAAACTATCAAATTAATCACACACACAAAAAAAATAATTAATGTAATGATAATGTTGAATATTGAATTATTGTGATTCCTGGCTCAATAAACAAAATCATTTAATCTATATCAATCATATCTTCCACTTAATCAAAGTGGTCTAAAGTTATCAAATTACTTACCTAAAAAAAAATAATGCATTCAAATTCTATAATATAAAATAAATATTTTGAATCAGAACCTAAAGTTTAAATAGAATGATAATGTCAAGATATAACAAGAATCTTCTAGAAATATCTATCAGTAAGTAGGACATTAAAAATATTCAAGTCCTCCAATTATATTTGATATTTATATTCATTCTGCAACATTGGTATTATATCAAAAAGTTTAAATATAATAAAAGATTGATTTTTGGAATGTATCAGTTTATTCTATACTTAAGTCAAGAATATAAAGCTTTTAAAGAGTTAAAATGATTTTTCAAATGTTGTTGATAAACTTAAAAAAAAAAACTGTAAAAAAAAAGTCTCAGTACTGTTATTGCAATAGTATTAATAAATGCATTAAAAATAATTTAGTGATTTTATTTTTGATAATAGGAAATATAATAAACTCACGAATCTGAATAACAACTGATGCAAATACTTTTACAATTACTTAAAGTACTTCACAAAATAGAAAATACAAACAATATGCTTAACACACAGTCATTTCTTTCATATGCAAAATGTGATAAGAAAAGTTTTTGTGAAGAACTAAGATGATCAAAAACATAATTACATGTGTGTAATTGTAAATAAATTAAATTTGTACAGAAAATTTTGTGAATTAATCAATTTGCTTAATAAAATTAAAATAAAAAACTAGAAATTAGAAAGTTTTAAACTTACACTGAAAAGAAATGGGGAACAGCAGTAAAGCTAGAAATACTAAAAAAAATAGGAGTTTAAATATTGGTTAATTAAACTATTGGATTGTCATCAGTATGATATTAAACATTCAAATATTTGTAATAATTATTAAAAATTATATTAGACACTGCATGATCGCCATTTTTTATGCTGTCACAATCTGTTAAACTGTGGCAACTTTACTGGGTGACACTACTGTTTGGATAGAGTTGCCACAGTTTTAACAGATTGTGATAGCATAAAAAATGGTGATCATGCGATGTTTTTGTTGTTTAATACCAATCTTAGTCAAGAAGAATGGTGACTATAGTTATTAAAAAACAAAGAGACTGGGTTCAAATCTGTATGATGACTTTAGATATAAATGAATTTGGATTGAAAACATTATTGTGTTTTCATTTTGGATCATAACTTTATAGCTAACTATCCAAATATCTTGCTGCAGTGCTCTCAGATCCAAGGCTCCCTCATGGATGAATGTCCACAAGCTAAAAATTAATCTGAGAATATTGAATGAGTTGGCACTAGAGAGGGATTTTGATGCACAAATTTTCTGGCATCCATCGATTACTATGGCTTGTACTGGGTAGCATTTATTGTTTGGAGAGAGTTGCTATTATTTTAAAAATTGTATTATTATATACATTATTTTTTTTATATATTAAGAATTTTGACTAAAATATTGCTCTGCTATTTAGTAGTGTCTCATGAATTAAAAATTTATGGATCCATTATCACTGAATAAAAGAAAAAAAGTTTAATCATTAGAAAGAACTGTTACATTCAGACTTCTGCTTAGGTTCTCAAACGTCATATGGCATTCTCAAGGAACAGATTTTACAATTATTATTATTATTTTTTTTTTGTTGAAATATTAAACATTTAGACTGCTCTTTACAAATTTGAATTTTCTAAAAATGAGAAAAAAAGAACAGTCAAGTACAAAAATATGCAGTTAGTAAAATCATATTTCTAATATCTTATTTAACTTCATTATACTTGAATTGAATATATTAAAAATTAATAGATAAATAATTCAAAAGAAAATTAAAATAATAAAACCTCTAATCCTCTAAATATGTTACTTATTGATATGTCTACCCAAATAACCTTAAACTGGGGTTTTGAATTCACACATGGCCTTCTTGTAAGATATACAGTTGCAGTAAGTGTGTATGTGCATGTTAATTAATTTTTTTAAAAAAAATCTTATTATTAAACAGTAAATTATTTTACTCAGTTTCCATACTTACAATTCTTCAAGACTCCTGCTGTTGATATTGCTTCTAAATTTTGACTGAAAAGGGTTGAGAAGAAAAATAACATTTTAGCACAAACCAAGATATTGTGAGTTATTTAGTAATTTGTTTTTGAAAGCTTTAATATTTTTGATTTATTACTTATAAAAATTTTCTTCTACTGAATTTTTTTTTTTTTGAAAAAAAGTTATATTTTAAATCAATTAAAATTTTATTCTTAATTATTTCTCTTGCTGTGCATATGTCCTTCAAGTTTCAAATCCTTTACTTTATCATAATTCTGTTTTTTATATGTTTGATAATGTTTTCCCATAACATTGTTCCACACGATCGATTCACCAGTAGACTTTTAATTACTGTTATTAAGTAATTATGATTTTTTTATTATTATTCTACTTACTATAATATACATGAAAAATTGCAGAAGTACTGAAAAACCCTAACAAGCTATATGTAAAACTAACTGGCAGTAAGCATAAAATGTAGAATGAACTCCTACATTTTGCGTTTATTGACAGTTAATTTACATATAGCTTGTGGGATTGTTTTAGTACTTCCACATTATTTCATCTAATCCAGACCTATTAAAAAGCTATATTGACATAATATATATTATTTATTAGCATTATTTTGAAGATATATAATTTACTTTAGACTGAATGGTAGTATTTTCAGTGTCATCACTTTCTTTAAGGGAAATATTTAACCACTGAGTATTGTTTATCTGCAGCAGATTGTGATGGTACCATTATTCTAGAAGAACAATCCTAAAATAAAGATTCAGTTACATGCATGGATGAGTGTATACACAACATACTGTACATAGTATTAGGGGAGAAAAAAATGTATCATTCAATTTTGTTATTATTCTATTAAATTCCATTATTATATTTTATAAATAATTAATTTTCTTTTTTTAATTTTTATCTAGTTTTGATCCTATAAGAAATAAGTTTGCCAAAGGATCAAAAAGTTTCAAAAAAAGTCAGAAGTTGAAGAGCAAATGTAAACGAGAACTTAGAGGTGCCTTAAGAGAGATTCGCAAGGATAATCAGTTTATAGCAAGAGAGCGATTAAAGGAAAAACTTACTTTGTAAGTACTTAATACTTATTGTTTTTTAATCATTATTATTATTATGTACATAATGACTGGATCAATAAAAAGTCATAACACTGCTATGTATTATTAGAGTGCCTTTAGTATCAAAGCAGTAATTATTGCAAATGATGACCACAATTTTGTCTATATGTCCAAAGTGTAGATTAGTTTTGTTCAAATTGATTTATAATTTAAATTTATAAAGGCAAGTTAATTTTTACTTTGCCTTGAAAATTTAAATTATAAGCTCATTTATTGATCCTGTTAATCCATATTATTTGTTCTATGTAATTTAAAAATTAAAAGGGGTTGGTATATATTTAGATAGTAATGATAGTATTGAAATTGTCTGGTCATTTTCTTCACTTTTATGCATGTAACAAAATTTATGAGAATGTTTTTTTTATTTATTTATCATGGTATTGCAATTTTTTTTTCTAATGAAAATATTTATTTGTGAACATTTTTAAGAAACATGATAATTAAATCATTATAGATTATAAAATATTTAAAATAAATCTTAATCAAAACTTTAAACAAGGCAATAATTTAATTTTCGTAAAATCTCATTGATGAATATTAACCACGTTTAATTGGACTATAGTCCAGTAAAGCTTTAAATATTGACTCATATATATAGTACCTGTTTTTTTCTTAAGTTTGTTTTCAAAAATATAAAGTATGTATGTATTGATAATATATATACAGAGCAATTTGCTATATCTATTATCTCAAAATCTGCTGTTTCACCTAGCTTTGTGCAAAAAAAAAAAAAAATAGTAAACTAAAATTAAAATTAAAAAAACAATGAAAATATATATTCATACCAGATGCATGTGGCCTACAAATTTTTTTAAGATTTAATGTAAATTAAATAAAAGAATTTGATAATTATGGACAATTGCTTCGTAAAAAAATTATGATTATTAATGGAAGAATGACAATGTGACGAATAAGGCCATCATTTATAGTTTTTTTGAATTGGTTGTTTAACAATTTTTTTTAAGATTTAATGTAAATTAAACAGAAGATTTTAATATTATATAAATTGAGAAATTTACAATTGAAAAAAAAATGTTTGGAACAACCCACCCTGTTTGGTACAGTTCAGAATTGTACCCAGCAAAGTATTAATATATTTAGCTTTATTACAATTTAAAGCCTTAAATATATCTGATAAGTTTGACATATGTGAGTTATGAACAACTTTTATGGTTAATGAATGGTGAAATAGTTGTGAATTTGACACATGACAACTTTACAGAGAAACATTCTTATATTCACCAATCAGACAACAGAGAAAATAGGGATTTTATATATAAGATAATTTTCTACCTGAATTACAAGCACTATATATTAATACATTTAGTCATAAAATGTCATAAGCCTTGCAAATGACAGTTTCTTATTGAAAGAAACATGTTTAAAATTAAAATTTATAATTTAATATCATAATAACAATGTAGCTTAAACCCCGGCACATGCACTTTACAGATGAACGATATTTATAATGAATATTCTCCTTTCCAAACACAAGATTTAATATCATTTAGTTTTTGGGTTTTTTGAATTTTTTTTATATTTTTTTTTTTTAATTTTTAAAAATATTGATGCTCATAATATTAATTTGGATTAAATCTTCTTTAATTATCTACTGTATTTTCTTTCAAAATATACATTCATTATTTATAAATATTGTAGGTTTTGTCTGTTGTGTGTGTGTGTATATATATATATATAAAATCCTCTTAAATACATAGGATTGGCCCTGATAGCAGAATGCCATATATTTTTGATTATTTTTATGGAGTGATATTTGTCAATAACTAGCCTTTAGATCAATGCACTTGTCTATAAACTTGATTAGTAATTGAGGTATTGGTGAAGGTATATCATGCTCAGGAATAATATGGTAATTGAGGACTAGGCAAACCTTTACAGTTCCATCCTTTTTTTTTTTACAACAACTAAAGGATTAACATAGGTTGAGAGTCTCTTCTTAATAATATGCCACTACAACATCTTATCTACCTACATGATGTTGGACTCCTGCCTAACACTGATATGGTATCAAATATGGTTGCTGCGAAAAGGTTCATTACTAATTAATTTAATTTCATGGGTATACACTTTTAATATACCTGGAACAAAATGCTCCTGCACAAGAACAATTGGTAGAATTGTTTATAGTATTATGTTCCAATAATACATGAACCATCTAACTTAAATTTAATATTTACACCAACTATTAATCCTTGTACACAGTAAGTGGTTAGGCTGACTGTCAAAATTTACAATGAATAGATAAATTTCCATCTGACATTTGAAAACTTTACTAATATAATCAATAAAACAATTGTTGAGATTCATGAAATCAGATTCAATTATGGCTTCATGAATTAAGCCAGGCATAATTAAAAAGTTATACCCAAATTCAGATTAAAGTAATAAAGACTTGCTTATTTGAAAGCTTAGTCTTCTTTTCATTAGCCAGCATTATCTGTATCATTTTTATTGGCAGAAAAGGAATTGTCTGATCAACACTACTTATTTTATTATAAATATTTTCAGACAAAATAGATGCTTGACTTCCAGATCCCAGCAATGCATCTATTATAATTTCCACAACAGACACTTTGATAAGTGGGCAATTATATAAAATAGGTGTTTCAGTAACCCTATATGGCTCTAAGTAATCAACATTGAAATCTATTGTACTCATTAGTTACATCATATTGTCCTTCATTACTGAAACTTTAGGTCTCTGCTGTAAGGAACTCTTCTTTGAAGTTCTACTTAATTTAATGTGATTTATCTTTTATAACTAATTTGGATGTAGTTTGTACACCACTAGTAGGATTGGTTTCGATCAGCTTCTTTAAGTTTGATCCTAGGTTGACTTGTGTGAATGATTTGTAACAGAAGGAACAAACCTATGATTATATAATCGATTTGAATCATATTTCTGCTATGCTGGCTTTGCATAGCAAATACATCCAAATTATTCAAAGCATGGGGGTAGGTTCTTTAATTGTCTTTGATTTACTATCTATGTTTCTCTCAGTGGTCTTGAGCATGTCTAGAATTTCAGCCACATCTTCTATAGTATAACAATCTGGTGGTCAAACAGAGGTAAGGCAATTAGGATCTTTAATTTGACTGCTTGCCCTCTAAATATATATATATATATATATATATATATATATATATATATAGCCACCTTTTATGTGCTATACTTGTCCTGGGATGCCTGATACCATATAGTATCCTGATAGTCCTCATCAAAAACTAGACAGTATTAAAAACTTATAATCCCCATATGTTTTGAAGCTTCATAAACAAAGATTGCCACAAGTCTTTAGCTGCTGCATAAAGATAGTTACTGGCAATAGCAACTTTTTCTGTTTCAGCAAGATGACACAATACAAATAATTCTTCTAGGTTTTGCAAATACTCAGACGGATTCTCCAAGTATTCATCTCCAAAAATTTTAATCTTAAGAAATTTGAGCACCATTGAGTTGCTATTATAGCCTTCATCACAATGGATGTTCTGAAGTTTAAAACTATTATTCTCAGGTGAAACCTGACACTGAGACATAGTTACTTTAGATACTATAATATCATTTAAAGAAAACTGCCTTTTAACATTGGTTTCTTTCTCAACTTCATCTACTGGCCTATGATTCATTTTAACTTATTCTTTAAAATTTTCAATAACATCAGATTTAAAATTTAGCCTCATATTATCAAATAAACCTTGAGATATTTTTTTTTTATTCTTGCTTAAATTCATTCATTTGCTTAGTAAAATCATTTTTCTGATCTATTTCATGATCAGACAAAACATTAATTTTACTAATCTCTTTGTACCTACTTGATCATCATCATCATCATCAACCATTATCAATCCACTGCAGGATGAAGGTCTCTCCAAGTTTAATCCATCTTCTCCGATCTTTAGCTTCTCTTCTCCACAACACCCCTGCACATTTTCTTATTTCAGCCATCCATCTCACATGTGGGCTCTTTCTGGGTCTTTTACAGTCTCTTGGAATCCAGTTTAAAATTTCAATTGTCCATCTATTATCATCTCTTCTAGAAATATGTCCAGCCCAACTCCATTTCAATCTTTTAATTTTTTCAATAAGGTCAGTAACACCTGTTTGTTGTCTTACCCATACATTGCGTTTTCGATCTCTTCTTGTTACTCCCAACATACATCTCTCCATACTCCAGTAAACTGCAAAATTTTTAAATTTCTTTTAATTCTGTCTTAGATTCCTGCATTACATTAGCCATTTTTTGCTTTACTGCCTTCATACTTAAAGTAATTTGTGGATGTATATTTTGCTCAACTTCCAATAATTTTATGTGCATTTCTTAGCAGATTTCAATATCTTTATTCATTTTAGCATGTTTTTTTATCTGTTTGACTACTTGGTTACATTGAACCTCAATAGTCCTTATTTTATTGCTTATGTCTATAACATGATCATCTAACTTTTCACTAGTTTTCTTTATTTTAAAATCCAAATTACTAAATTTAATGTCAGATTCACTCTGATATTGTAGCAAATAATACTATCTAGCTTTTGATCGGAGTATAGCTTCACCAACTTACAATATAATTCCATGGCTTCAAGTCTCTGATTTATAACACCCATAGTTTCCTCTTTATTTTTTGTTAGCTTACATTCTAATTTTCCTCTAATATTAATTCCAAGCTGTTCCTATGACTGTTATCATACCTTCTAATATTTTATGAGATTGATCTAATCTATTATTTAAACCTTCCAATTACTATCCTCAATTTTACTTTCCAGAAGTTCTTTAATCTCACTACTCTGAATTTCAAATTTTTTATTAAATTTATATGATTCTACAACTTCGGATGATCCACACTGCCTGAGGGTGCTGTTTCCATGCAAAAGCACAGAAATATGCTGTTTACAAGGCTGCTCATACTTCTTTCTGCTTGTAAACTGTTCAAACACTTGATGTTGATGAAGTCAACACTTCCCCAACCTTGCTAGCGGGTGAACATTACCATCGATGTGTTATGACAGTCTGTATAGATGTTAGAATCAGCAGCATATCCTATGAGGGTGTCTGTAGTTGTAATGATGAACAGTATAGCAATACGCAATCCCAACTTTTTAGTGTTAAACATAATGTAATTTGTATGAGGTATTGGAAATTGTAACTATTTCGCAAACGTCCCTACTTTCCTTGTTAGCTGGCCCAATTTAATAAATGAGTATAAATCGCGATTCGGCAAACTTCACGTGAAAGTTGTGCACTTTGCATGAACTCTGCGAAATCAAAAAAGGAAAATGGCAGAAGGAGATTTGCCTTTCAAGTTGTTGGATTTGCCTGCTACAGAAGCTGATGCGGTGGCCTTCCTCCAGCCAACAAAAAATATTTATCCACAGAGAACTGTGTTTGTGGTGGGGTAATGACATTAAAGCAGTGTAAAAGATATGAAATGGAATGCGAATCACATCAATGCTGTCGAAGGTCTGGTCTATGGAATGGGACCTGTTTTGAGTGAAATGTTCTTGTTTTTGGTTTACAAAATTTATTTTTCTCAAAAGAAAAAATATAAATCCAAATTAACAAAAGTTAACCTGTGAAAGCTTATTTAACAAAAAAAAAAACTGAAATGTTTTAAGAAAAAAAAAACATTCTTTTTTTTTTTTTTTTTAAAAAAAAAAAGAAGGAAGTCATATCAAAATAAGAGTCATAGATCACATGACCCAATTTTTTTAACCTTGTAAGATATAAACAATGAGCATTGTCAATTGCTCAACAAGCTTTGCTTTAAATGCTTAACCAGAGAAAGCATTTAAAATATCTCTGTCAAGTACCTCCCCCCTTAATCTTTGACCATGGTTTCATGCTTTGGCACTCCTCAGAGAGACACTAGGGTAGCTTCAAACACTAGATCTAAAAATACCAACCCAAAGCCAGCATTTATCTAAAAGTTATCTATTGAGTGGAAAATCTGAAATTTTCAGACACCTACATGTCTTCAAACCCAGCTATCCAACTCAAATAGCTATATGGGGCTGAGAGATTTTCAGCCAAACCATATATTAGTAGCTGATATGGCTGAAGATCTCTCAGCCCCATATACCTATTTGAGTATGGCTGAAGATCCCTCAGCCCCATATAGCTATTTGAGTTGGATCGCTGGGTTTGAAGACATGTAGTCTCTGAAAATTTTAGATTTTCCACTCAATAGATAACTTTTAGATAAATGCTGGTTTTGGGTTGGTATTTTTAGATCTAGTGTCTGAAGCTACCCTAGCACCTCTTTGAGGAGTACCAAAGCACAAAATTATGGTCAGAGGTTGGGGGGGGGGTTCCTGACAGATATTTTAAATGCTTTCTCTGGTTAAGCATTTATCATAAAGCTTGTTGAGCAATTGGCAATGCTCATTGTTTAAGTCATATCTATTTGTTTACGAATAAAAAAAAATGAAATGTTTTACAAAAATAAAAGAACAAAGTTATATCTATTTGTTTTTGGATAAATAATAAAAAAAAGGTCAAAAATCTAAATCAGCAGCACCATTGAGCCATGTGGACTGTCCGAAGTTGTAGTACTATTTATATTACTACTAAGACATTCTTTCATATTACTTTTCATTTCTTTCATATTGTTATGGAATTGTTCTTGAGATTCTTTCCTGTTACTACTCTATATTTCAAATTTAGTATCAAAATATTCTTTCATCTCTTTATTATCATTTTTTAGTTGTTGATTTTTTCAAATTGTTTGCAATATTGATGCTAAATCACAAAGAGATAACTCATCTTGTATAGGAGTTGACATGATAACTCATATCCAAAATAATATTTTAGGTATCAGGGGACAATATTTATTTCTTGGATCCTAGATCATCAACATTTTCTTCAAAATCACTCATATTTTGTAAATTTATTATTAATAACCTATCTAGATACAAAAGATCAACCATCAAAGCACTCAAAATCACAACAAATATTTTATGGATTAACAGTTTTAAATAATCTAAACACTAAAATATATTCTTTTATAATAACTATTTGCATCATCATCATCCACAGAAATCCTAAAATATTTTATTTTTCAAATTGACTATTATAATTTTAAGATATAAATAGTGTTAATTAAGAGTGCAACTCACTTTATGCTTAATAAAATAATTAAAAATAGCAATTAGTAATAATAAGCAATTAAATTTATATTAAACAAATTGCAAAATTATAATAGGATCTCAATATAATTGATCAAATGATCAAATTTCATTATAAATACCTAAAGCACTGTATTATAATTATTATTTTGATTGTGGCATGAAAATCTGATCATTACAACAGATTATAATTGCAGAACAAGATACCTATGTGTAGAACTATTAATTATTCTGGTAAACCTACCAAATTCAAATCAACTACTAAAACAACTTATGGATGTTGAATAATTATATTAGATATTTGGGGCCACTTTAGTTGGGTACCAAATTGTGACCTGTGAAAAAAGGAGACAGAAAGTTTATGATGATGAGCCACAAAAGGGCATAACAATTCCCATACCCCCAATCATCGATCTAGCACATTGGGCAAGCCAAATTGTAACCTAGAAATGTAGATACCTATAGGCTAAAATATCTCTTGATAAATTCAGTAGATTTATAAAACAAATGCCATATGCTACAATAAGAAGATAAACAGGGAAGCATTTATAATAAAATATACAAATATGAAGTAATGTTATTAATAAATCAAGAGGAGAATTCTCACTCTAACACACATAAAAGACTTAATATTATGAGCATATGCTATGGAGGTTACATTTAAATATCTTCCACAAATTACTACAACTACCAATTTTATATCCATCTTCTAAAGATTTTCAATGCATTTCATTGTTCTTACCAGATAAAAACATTATTTAATTGTTATAAAATTTAGAAATGTTTTTTTATAATCAGTACCACTTGAGATCCATCTTTTTAATGTACTTTCTTCACTATAAAAATACATTCAAATAATATGGTTTATTAAATTAAATCAAGATATCTCAGGGTAATATAATCTTATTTAAATTATACAAATTATTTTTTTAGACTCCTTCAGATTTATTCAATATTGAATGAAATTTTAATTAATAAAATGAGACATACACTTCCTTTAAGCTACAATCTTAGCATAATTATGATAATAATAATTAGATTAATTTAAATGAAATTAAACATGATCTCTTAATTTTAGAATAAGATAATGAATAATCTAGGATTACACTTAGATATTAAGAATGGACAAAACATCAAATAGGAATTGTCTTAAAATAGATTCTTAGCTACTATCTCCAAGATTATATGCTATGAGCATACAAATGCTAGCAAGACAATGATATAAGAAAGAGACTAATGGTACTATCTCTTAAAATATATACTGGCAAGACTATAAGGGAGTGATTAATACCACCATCTTTTAGAAATAAGCTAGCAAGATGATAAAAGAGATACAATGCTACTATCTTTATACATACTTGAAAAATAAGTATTCCTAAATAGAGAGAGAAATAAATTATTGTCTCTAATAAAAAAAATATTAGCTAACTAATATGAAAGATGATAAATAGTAACTAATGCCAAATATGGCTTCATTCACGTTATACAATAAATAAGCATAAAATAAATAATAGAAACATATATCTAGTTATTCAGCTTACAACATAACAATATACCTTTATAAATAAATAATTCACAGATAAAAAGGGAAACATTTTAAAATATGCAAATATGATAAAATACTATTCTGAGAACTTAACTTAAAACATTTCAAAATATAGCATATAATATGAAAATAATAAGCACCTAAATAAAACATGGTATACAAAATCATAAATATGAACAAATTTCAAATTTTTTTTACCACCAAATAAATAATAAGATAAAGTTATTCTGCTTTCTTCTTTCCATAACCATTACACTGGAAGATGAATTGGAATGTTGGCAACAAAATTTTGTGGACAGCAAATGTATCCATCATAAAATATAAATATAATATCAAAATTTAGAAGATAAAATACTTTCTGGATAGCCTTAATGAAAACATTAGATGATTATGCTAGTGAGTAATAAAATAAATGTATGGTCAGATTATGATATATATATATTTCATTTCTTATAGTCATTTTCCAATAACTTATATGACCATAACAATGTGTGTATGTATATGTTATGGTAACAAACTTAATAGTAATTCATAAATATTTTTGGCCATTGTGACTTTAGAAATGAAAAGAAGACATAGGCTAACAAATAAAAACTTTGAAAATACAAAAAAATATTACAGTAATTGTGTTTATGATTGTGGTTGCACTGTGCCACAACTTCATTGTGATAGTTAATACCTAAATTAACCAATGGCGTAAAGAAGTTGATTAGGTCTTGCACTAAACTGAATGATATAAGATAAGTAAAAAGTAATGGCAATCTAATAATAATAAATTTAGTCATACATACAAAATTTTTAATAAAAAATAATTAAATGATAAAATTAACTTGATAATAACTTCTCTTAACATTATAAGTTATACTTCATGTTTATATTTTATTTTCCAATAAAAACTAGAGACATAATTTTATTTAATACATATTGCTCGGAAAAATCCCCAAGCTGTAAATCACAATCTATATTAAAATATTGTTAAATCTTATTTGCCATTAAATCTACAATAGTTTTTTTTTTTTTTTGTGAATGGAATATTTCTAATCATTTTCTTTTTTCATTGTACATTTAATTGGTAATTACTTATCTTTGCTGTGATATTTTCTAAGTTTGTATAATTTTTTAATATTAATTATTATATATTTGCTATCAGAAAAAATGTTTCCAATAGATTATTTTCATTTTAAAGAAATTTTCAATGTTCTGCACATGTGGCATATTTTCTGATTTAAATGGAGCAGAAACTCTTGCTAATAACTTAAGTATAGAATTCACTAATCTCATAAAATTGGCTTAGCAGAGCCATTTTATTTATAGAGTAAGTGGATTAATTCTTGTTTTAACCTGTGCTTAATTTAGCCATGATTAAAAAAATAATGCCAACAGAATTCCACCAATCATTAATGAATAATAAAAATGACACTGAAATTTATGAGTATAGCCATCCTTGGGAATTAAAAATATATTTGGAAAGATATCTTTGTTGATATAATTTGAAGAACAAATATAGTCTTACTATTGATTCTATCTCACCAAGTTTATATAAAAATGTAAATTATATATATATATATATATATATATATATATATATATATATATATATATATATATAGCACTTTTCCATCACAGCTATAATTAACTATGTGCAGATATAAATTTATGGCACAAATGTCTTCTGTATCAAAAATTTCCAATGAAATCAAAATTCTAAACCAAACAAACTAAAACCTATTTATTATCTTAGAAAATTTTGTCTGTCAAAATTTCACCTGTATTATTTTAAAAAGATTGAATGCACTTTATGGAGTTGAAAACACAAAGGATTGCATGCCATTTGTTGAATCACATAATTCATAAGGTACATGAAAACTAGATTTTGAGTTAATTAATTGCAATTATTGGACTTCATTTTTACACTTTTTAGTTGCTGGCAACTACCATAAACAATTACTAAATCATCAAGACAAAATGGCTGAAGCTTTTTTTTCTTTTTCTTAGCTAAAAAAAAATTTTTTTTTAAAGATCATCATTATGAGCATATTTACTGATTTTATATTTTAATGAACCACCAACTTTATTAATTGAAACATACATCAACATATATTCAAATAATATTAAAAACAGTAAGCACTGTAAACCATTTTTAAAAAAAAACATTGTTCAGTTAAAGCTGTAAATTTATCAGCCCAATTCTTATGTGCTTCACTTGCTTGGGAGATCATGTGACATTCAATTACAAAATAAACAATACTTCCATTCAATTTTTTTTTAATTGGTATCTATCCAGAGATCTTTAATTTTACAAATAATAGTTTGGATTTTGAAAAAGAGACAGCAGTGTATTTTATATTTTAATGATGTGTTCAGATATTTATTAGATTTTACATTTAGTTATATCTTTTTAATTGTTTAAAACATATAATGAAAATTACTATTAGTGTTTTCTTGTTTATTATTGCACTGGTATTAAATGGGAAATATAAGAGAATGTATAAGAAAGTTCAATGGAATCCCATTTGACAAATGTAATTGGTTCTAGAAGCAATTTACTAAAAAATGTGTTTGTTCATTAGTGCACTGAAATGCTTTTTTTTAGAGATAGTCTGTTCCGGACCCACACCCTAGTGCAATTTTAACACCTGACATAACTTTTTAAATAGAAAAATATAATACAAAACCAAAAGTATATCTCTAAAAGTGCATATAAAATTAATTTACCTTATTCAACATTTACTCATTTTCTTGACAACTAAAATTGAACTTTTAAACACATCACAAAAAAAAAAAAAATGTCTATTGATGTTATCACCTACCATTTGCTTTTTATTAATCCATTTTAGTAAGTTTTCATGTGTTCCATGACATTATACTGTGAATTCCTTAATCTGGCTTTTTTTTTCATCTTTAAATTTCAAAAAGGCATTCCATATTCAGGACTTAGATCTTTGATAGTTTTAGTATTCTTTGGTCTGAAAATCATTTTTTACCAGACATTCGTGTTAGTTTTTAATTTGATTTTTCTGTCTCATAATTAACATTTTATGCAATCGGTTTTTTTTTAAAAATCAATTTTCATTGCTAAAAGTTAAAGAAACATATGTGAGAACTAAATTGTAACAAAACTGTTAGAAAATGTTAGAAAGATATCCAATAAAAAAGCAAAAATTAACAAATGTTTTGCTGCACATATATCAAACAATGGTATTTGTTGTAATTTATTTTTTTAAAATTTTATTTTGTTTTTAGCAGTACATCTTGCAGGAATTATTTAGATTACTTATTTAAAGCTTAATAAGTTTTTTTCTTTAAAAGTTAAAAATAATTGTATTTTGATTTAAATTTGATTTTACTAAAGAAAAATTCACTTATCAAAAATGGAAATTAATGAAATCCGTTACACTGTTCTTTCACGTAAATTATAATAAATTCCCTTAAGCATAAAAAATTAATTATATAATTTAAATTTTGATTTAGTTATGTTGAATGTTTAGCAATATTAGTTTAAAATTATTTGTTTATGAAAATTGATTGAAGAACATGTGTTAAATTTAAGTTTAATGCATTCTAATGCCATAATTTCCAAAATTTAATATTTGATAGTACATGTATTTTTGCATAGTTTTTTTTTTTTATAAAATATTTTAGTAATATATATTTTAGTTTTATTCAAGATATTTGCCTTTTTATTCAGAAATATATTTTACTATTCCTATTTTTATTCATGTAGTATTAATATTTCATTTGAAATGTTCAAAATAGTTTTATCTGTTTAGAAATGTATTTCATTATATTCTGAGTACTACATGGATAGATGTTTTATTTTATTCTTTGACTGCAAAAAAAAAAAAAAGTTAAAAAAATTAACCATAACTAATTCAGTTTTTATATGTATTAATCAAATTTTTTTCCTGAATCATCAGTTTGAATTGAAGTCCACAATTTTTATTAGTTGCAGTATTTTTTAAGTCTCTTTATCATTATGTTTAAAAAAAAACTTTATGTAATTTAGTAAATAATTAGTGAAATAAATTAAATAATCAGTTTACACATATATTTATTTGTATTATGTCAAATGTAAAGAAAACATAATTTTACAAAGTCTGAGAAAATAAAATTATAAAATTATAAATAATAAGACTATTCAATTCTGAGTTTTCTTTTTCTAATTGAAGAATAGCAAACCTTTTCGTATTTACTTTATTTATTGTGGACACTTCTTTAATCTCTGGCATTTTCATCTTTATTCAATTCCAGTTTTTTCTTCTGATTTTTAATAGTAAATATTACATTTTCTTTATTATTCATCCTTTGTATACAGGCATATAGTCTATTATTATTGTCTTTCCTGTATTTATTATTTATCATGAAACCAACATTTCTTATCTTTTCTTACCAATTTTCAAAATTCTATTTCAATTGTGAATAATCTATAATTGTGTTTCTTATTCCTGATCAAGTTTCCTTCCTTACAAAGAAATTCTCTCCTAAGATTGACCCAGAAAATGTAATTTTTATTTTATTAAGGAAGTTCTAACTCCAAAATACAAAGTTAGTATATCATTATAGTCTTCCTAATAATTCCAATTCTCTTTATACTTTATATGTGCATAAATACCATAATTTATGAAATTATACCCGATGCCTATGTTATTTTTATCACATTAAATAAATCATTTGAGTATTGAATTTATTTTTTTTTTTGGGGGGGGGGGAGATAATCTGTTAAGGCTTTTTTTTTTCATCTTTTATGTTATTTTGCAGCAATAATTTTATTTATTCTGATAAATATCTTTATCATATCTTCCATCTTCTCCATTTTTAACATTCTGCCTCTTGTAATTATTTGATAAAGTACAGTATTTATTAGATTAATTTTGATTTACAAAAAAGTTCTTTTTTTAATTTAGTTGGACATATTTTTGTTCATTTAATATTTTTATGTCGTAGAAAGTAAATATTATTTAAAGAGCTCAAAGATTTTCTGTATGTACATATATATAAACTCTTTCAGCATAAGAGTAGAACAGTTTAAATTGTGAAATTATTAAATCGTAAATAAAATGTTCTACTTATCTACTTATAAATTTAGCACTACGAAAATAAAATTAGTAGCATTTTTTTTTTTTAAAAAACAACTTATAAGTTTTTTTTTTTTTGTAATATTAGATGAAATTATCATTTTTATCAGCTTACTTCAGTTTTAAGTAGCTTTTAAGTTTTATTTTTTTTATCTATTTCTTCTTAACAGCTTATAATTTCTCAAGAGTATAATATTTTATGATATTATAGGGATAAAGAGAGAGCTGACAAGACTAAGAAAATCTTAGGTTTTCTTAAGAACCAAGAAGGTGAAGTTAAAGCTTTGAGGAAAAGCAAATTCCAATAAAAGATTAATCAGGTAAAATGTATGCATTTTCTTGTTAATATTTGATGTGTGTATATATATATATACAGCTAAATAAAACATATTAAATTATAAATTGTTTTTAATCAAAATAATTTTATTAAATAATATAAAATTTATTTTTAAGTAATTATAAAAAATAAAGATAGTTGTCAGTATTATATTTTACATATTAATATTGTTTTATTCTTGTATAATTATTTTCACTTCTATATTCATATGTTTATAAAATGGCAGTGGAGTTTAAGCATGTGTTGTTAATCATTAAGTTCTCTGAACTTAATAATTAATAAGTATCCTAATCATTGAACTAACTTGTTTGTATATGTATTTATTTGTGCACACAGACAGATAGTGATGTTGACATTTTTGTAGTCTTTAAATTACAAACACAAACATACTCACCACATTAAATTTTAAATATTTAATTTGCTAATATTATGAATTTTTAAATATGTTATCTTTTAATTTTGATTTTAAAATGTTCTTGAATAAGCTAAAATGTTGTTTTGGAATTAGAATTACTAAATAATTAATTTTATTTTAATCATTATTATTTTTTGTTTCTTTTATGTTATATTTTTAAGAATTCGTTGAGGATTTATATTCTAAAAAATTGGTATTTTTTTATTTTGTTGTTACAAGTAATTTTTATCATATTGTTTTTTTATATGTTTTTCCCCTGATGTTCAACAGTGTGTTTTGACTAATAAAAAACATTTAAATATTCAGATATATTGAGTATATATAGAAAGACATTTGTTAGCTTGTTTTTATTTATTAATTATTATGTGCCATTATTTTTAAATAGATACAAAATGTAGAAGGAGAATGTCCTTATTTTTTATGATTAATTCATTCCTGATTGTGAATTATAAATCCTTGGTTATTGAGACCAAATTTCATAATAATAGTATTACACATATTGATTGATACTGAAACACTATATATATATACACTGCATGTATAGATTTTTTAAAGTATATATTATTAAAAAAAGTACATTTTTTAATATATTTTGTTAAAGATATTTAAAATTTTAAAAAATCGCTTGTGTTAAGAAAGTAAAAACTTTCGCTTAAAGATAAAGATTAAAATTTCATTATAACAAAATTTATTTTATTTGAATGATGATAACGATAAAAAATATTTAATGCAAATTTTAAAATCTTGCTATCATTTAAATTGTTAACTTAATTTTTAATTTATTTGACTGTTACAATACTAAAATTTGCATTGCTCTTTTTTTGGGGGGGAGGGGGGGTACAATAATAATTTTACTCTGCTTTTAAAAAATGGCATTTTATGATATGATATTGTAATATAAATAAAATTGATACAAATATTTTTTGTTTGTTAGATAGTTTAAAAATTATATATATTTTTATGTTCATACCAGCTACTCATTGGTGATGCATTAGACAATGCATACTTTCAGATATAATAATCTATTTCAATTGATTGATGAAAATTTTAATCAAAACAAGACTGCATGATTTATTAGTTATACTAAAATAGTAGCTACACTAAAATATCTACATATCACAAGCTACTGGTGATCAAAAAAATAACAGTAGAAAGAGTTTGGAACAAACTTGAAATTATAAGAATCTACACATTTTGTTCAGATATAAAATTATGCTGGTGCACCATAGCATTCACTTTTATTTACAGCATGAAATAAAATAACAAACTTATATGTAGTTTGAGTATATTTTTACTATTTTTTTTTTTGAAAAATTATTAAATATTTGTTTTTAAATAAATATGTGACATTTACATTTTTTTGGAATCTAATAGTTTTTTTAGAAAAAAATTAGCAAATTGAATATGTTTAATATTAATATTTTAAAGAAAGTTTTTATTATTTGAAGGTATAATGTATTAAAATATGTTTGAAACATAATAATTTGAAAAAAAAAAATTTTTTTAAATTAAAATGCATTATTTTAGCTTGAAGATTTTGTTTTGATGGTTTATTTCTATTTTGTGATTGTTCTTTTTTTATTTGCAAAGCTGATAATTTAGTTCTTAGATTAATTTTGTTTTATTGAAAACAAATTTTTAATCAGATTACAAAAAATGGAAGACTAAAATAGAAAGTAAGATTTTATTTGCTAAATTAAATATAACTAAAAAAAGCTGAAAATAAAAAAAAAAGCACAAATGGAGTTACACAAATCATCACTTAAAAAATTATCAACCTCTTTTTAATTTTGTTTAGTTTTATTTTGATACATGAATAAATTCTTTATATGTGAGCTATTTTTTCACTAGTGCAAGCTTGTTTTGTTTGCATTCTGCTAAAAATTTTGAATTAACTTTCAAGAAATTTAGTCCTTAATAGATAAACTTTAATTAAATTATTTAAGAAGTGAATAATGGACATAAAATGTTCTTATTGCAAATTATTATAAACTTTTTTATATATACTTTCAATGTTTTAAGGATATTTCTTACTATTTGATTCTTAAAAAAAATTATGACAATCAGTTTGCCTGTTCGCAATAGCAAACAAAGGCTGCATTAAATGATTTTTGTAATTAATAATAAATATATAAAATCCTTGCAAACATATATAATGTCACTATTTTTGGTTTTATCTTCATACCAAGAGTATTATGTTTAAAAAAAGTATTATTATGAGGCAATTATTTCTATTGCAGATTCCCCCAAAAAAAGTTATATTTTGCAAATAGTAGAAACAGGTTTTTTTATTTGATAAAAATTACATGTTTATTATTTATCAATGATTTTATTAATTAATTAATAAATATTATGTTGGCTCAGAAAAGAAGAAAATTAGTATCAACTGGATAAGTTTGAAATGGATTACAGTTGAAATTAGTTGATGGATTGGAAGTAGTCTGTGGAAAAAGTACTGTAAAGAAAAAATTTCTTAAAATATTTATTATTAATAAAAAATAAAATATTTATTATCAAATGAAAAAAAAAAAAGAAATCAAAACTAATGACTTAGGATTTGAATCTGATATAACAAAATTTGACTTTTTTTTTAGATGACAACCAGGCTTGCAATTTTTGAGATAGTCAAATCAATTGAACATCATTTATTGATCAGTGAATGAATAAACAGCTCTTATTAGTTAAAAATAATAACCTTACATTATTTTGGTTTAATTGAGTTTCAGTGCACTGATTGTAAAATCAAAAAATATGAAGTTGCTTCTTATTACTGTTGAAAAGATGCCATACTCTTACATATATCTGCCATGATTTACCTTTTATTTTATTAACAGCAAGAAAAAATTTAAAATCTCATATAAAATTATCAATAATGGCACATGCTGCATAATTATTTCATTTGCAGGTGTAATTTTGTTTCATAAAATTTTAGGAAATTATTTTGTACTTGAATATTATACATTATTGGAAACACTTCAAATTATATAACCCTTTCAAGAAAAGCTTAAATATATAAACATATTTTTAATAGTAAAATTAGTGCACATTTGCAAATAAAAACATGTATGGTATAATGTAACTAAAATTCATATGATTAGTTTTTCAGATGTCAAATAGATTGAGTGCGATGGTTTACTGATTTATTTTTTTACTGCTAGTAATGTTTAACTCTTGAACTGATCCCTTTATTACTATGTTAAAACTGTACCAGAACAGTCTATTATTCTATCACAAAATAACAAAAAATCTTGCATATATTTAGGCACTCATTTTTAAGAAATAAAAAAAAATTTTTTGCTTAAATACTCAAATTGATGTCTCAAAACAATTTAGTGTAAACAGAATTTTGAACTTTGTTTTAAAGGATATTATGTCATCATGTTCTTACTTTTTAACATATTGTGTTTTTAAATTTATAGTTAATAAGATGATTATCTCAGAGAAAGAAATTCAAATCATTTTTTTTTTTTGGTTTAATATTATAGAATAATGAAAATTCCCATTTTTATATATGAAAATCTTATTATCACTTGTATGAATGCAACATTATTTGATATTATATTTCACATAAATGATAATAGAATTCATTTCATAAGTTTTATTAATGTAAAATCCATTTCAATTGTTAAATGAAATTTTATTCTTTAATCTGATTTTAATCTTATAGAATTGTAAATATTACCACTTTTTTAATATCTTAAAGAAAAAAAAAGTTAGTAAATGTCAAAATTTTAAAGTATTCTTTTTACAAAGATTACTTTTTATTTAATTAAGTATATAAAATAAGTGCAAAGATCTGTTATTCAGGAATCTTTAATTTTAGTCATCATTTGATAATAAAACTGAACTTGGTTATATTTTCATATCATCCACTTCCAAGGAAACCTCTAAAAATGAAATTTTTTGTTACTTTCAATATCTTCACTCACGTATTGAATACTGATAAGATTAAATCATTACAAATATGCACTTAATACTAATTACTTCTTTATTCAATATCTTATTCAAGCTAACAATTTCACTGCTTCATTGTCTTCTTCAAGGCATTCAAAATCATTAGCTTGAATAAGGCATAAAGAATTTGTATGATAAGAAGTGTATATTTGAAATAATATTTATATTTAATGTAATATAATGTGAAAAAAGATAATGAAAGAATAGGTTAAGTCATATATATATATATATATTGTAATGCTACTGAGACTCATTAAAATTGTGTTTACAGTTATTAAAAAATAAAAATTTCTCATAAAACAACATAAAGTTTAATATTGGTAATAAATAATAAAAGTGCTGCAGAATAATTTGTTGTAAATGAGTAAAAACATCTCGTTTGAAAATAAATAAATTTATACAAGTCTAAAGAGTTTTTATTATTATTAGTTTAAACAAAATGCACTTCACTAAAAAATAAATAATCTATAAAAGTTAGGAGTGAGTGGAAGGGGGAGGAAATTAACTTAGAAATTTTAAAGTAGTTGAATTGCAAGTAACTAAGAATTAAAAGTACGACAGTTTGAACTATAAATCTTTTATATAAAATTAAAGGTACTCTCTTTTATTAGACTTAAAGAAAAAAATGTAATCTTAAAAAAACTAAATAACAGGTTGATTTTAAACATATACATGTGTAAATAGAAAATGATTATAAAAATAAAAAAGTATAGTAAAATGTGTGTGTATTGATAAAATCATAGATAAAAGTTTAAAAATTAAAAAAACAGTCTCAGCAATGACTACTAATAAAAAAAAATCTACAGGCAACAAATTAGCAATGGCTACCAACTGAAAACAGGATTAAAATCTTATCAAAAGAATGTAATCAAAAACAGTGGATGAATTCCAACAACAGATATAGCTGGCACATATAAAAACTAATTAACAAAGTGACAATAAGTCATCATAAATAGAGTCAATCAGTTCTTCAATCAGTTGAGTTCACTATCAGAATCAATTAGTTTTACAATCAGTCTTCAGAGTCAGTGTTTTCCAGGACAATGCAGTGTTAACAGCCATTGGAAGCATATGGCCTTGCTCCACCCTGGGTCCAATGGAATCAGCAGCCTGCCCAATAAAAGTGATGCCTGCCTAAGAACTTTAAAACTGCAAGGGATATCTAACTCTTCAAGAATAGTGCCACAAAATAGTAACTATAGGAACCTCCACAAAACCTCAAATCCAACCAGTTGGAAAATTATCACATGAAGCAACAACTAGCAAGAAGTCAACATCCAAAATCCTATAGGTAATGAATAATTTTTCTTATTTCATTTCTGATAATAATGTAGCCATTGCTAACCCTAAAACCTTTCAGAGTCTGTAAACCAAATGAACTCTATAGCATGCATAAACGAACTATTGATATGTGTGTTTTAAATGTTTTGTGTTTATTTAATACCCTTGTTATATTATATTGTGTGATTTATTAAGAGTATGTGTAGTTATGTATAAAAATTATTGTTTAAATAATAGTTCTAAATTATAATAGTAAACATTTCGTTAAAATAAACTATCTTTACGCTTAATATTTGTCAGTCAATCCTTTTACCACTAAATAAAGTAACAGTATATTATATTATTTTTTTAATTGAGCAAGTTGGGATATCTTAGGCGCTGAATTAATTTACCATCATTCAAAGTGCATTATTTACTTTGGTAATTAACTGGCGCCTGGGGTTTTCTTCAAAACAAAAAAGTGCTTTGAATGATAGGTGTTGAATTCTGCAGCTGAGAAGACATCTGTGTCCTGGAAACATAGCCGTAGTTATATATCTGATATATATATAGCTCGGCTTGGATACAAGTACTCTTTGGGGACCTTTTCTGCCTAAGGGACTGGTGTGGAACAATACTTAAATTGTATTGGTGCAGATCAAATTAATAAATAAGTGTATCATAATTTTTGTATATAAAAGTCTTATAATTTTGCTTTCACAAGTTTTTTATTTAAAGAGTTCAAAGTTCATGTTAGATTTTTCTGTTGTTCCTATTTCAATCTGAAAAAATAACCCCACTCTGTTTAATATATGTAGTGCATATTATTAATACTTTACATTATGAAATTTTAATATCAAAATTTGTCTATAATGTTTCCTTCTATATATAAAATTAAAAATAATCAATTTAAAATAAAATTGAGAGACAACTCACTGTAAATAAAAATATTATTTAATACATCAATCCAACTTTCATTCCTTAATGGAATCTTTTCAAGATTTTTCATTTTTACACAATCACATGACCAATTACCCTACAACAACTCGCCCCTCACAAATGAACGTTATTTACATTACATTGCAATAAATATAGTTTTTAAAATACATATATTAAATATAATTAGTAAAATATATATATATGTCCATAAAATGATTAAACTTAATACCGTCTCCCCCCCCCATATATATATATATTTACAAATAATCTGAAGAAAAAAAAATTATAATTCTAAAGTTTCCAATAATGTAACAATGGCCATTTCCCTCTAACTATGCTGGACCTTTAACTATGTTTACACATTTGTTTAAATTTTCTTGAATATACTAAGTCTCATAACATTTTCTTTCCTTGTAATTTTTAATATACTTTATTACCTGAATATTTTTCCACAATTCATTTTATGTCCAGCATCTACAACATGTATATATGTCTCTGACCAAATAGATAGAATTAAAACAAAATATAAGATTTTATTAAATTATATGAAAATTAAATAGTTAATGAAAAAGAATATAGCTGTTTATATCCTACAGTCTTTGAACATCCATATATATTTGGGATGGTTAAAACACATAAGGATGACATACCAGTAAGAATAATATTAGACTTTACTAATTATATTCTTAAAGATTTATGTGGTGTAATATATAAAAAGATTGTCATTGCAATAGGTTTTGGCAAATATTGTATTAGGAATTCAGAAGAACATAGATAAATTAAATAGTGTAAAGAAAAATAGAAAAGGAATGATTCATATCTAGGAAAGATAGTATAAAAATAGTTATTGAAAAAATAAAAATGAGTAACATAATTTCAGAAAAATGGTTATAAGTTATCAGAGAAGCATTATTATTGATAAATGATGCTTTATATTTTAAATATAATGAAGAATTTTGGAATATAAAAAATGAATGGCTTATGGTTGCTCTATTAGTAGGATTTTATCATCGATTATGATTGACTGTATAGAGGAAAATATAATTGATAAGTATATAAAAAATAAGGAAATTCTAGAATATCATAGATATCTTGATATAATTATAATAGGTAATAGTAGAACTATTGCTTGTGCATTTAAAGAATTGAACAATAATAAATATAATATTAAGTTTAGAATGGAAAAAAAGGAGAAGGGATTAAAATATTCAAGACATTTTTTTAAGAAAAGGAATTAATAGAGAAATACTTATTAAATAACATCATATTAAGGATAAAGAAAAAAGAGGTATAACTGATCCAAATTCATATCAGCTATGGTCACAAAAAATAGCAGCTTTGAAAGGATTTAAGTTAAGAAATGATAGATTAACATTGAATATAAAAGTAGCTTTTGAACAGAAATTGGAAGGTGAGAATGATCATGTTATTATGGGGTAAAAAAAAAGATATTAAAAAAAAATTTCAGAAATAATATAGAAGATAGTGTAAGGCATAGGTATAAAAATAGGAAATGGTTTCAATTTTATATTCAGAGCATTTATATAAGACATTAATAAAGGAAAAGGTACCTGGCGATGTTAAAATAGGATAGAAAAATACACTAACTTAAAAAGAATGGATAATATTAAAAATAGGGTAGGGTTGGCTTATAAAATTAGTTATAACCTTTGCAATATATATATGTAAGTCAAACAGGAAAGATTGCCATGGAAAGTGGTAAGGAGGAGTAGGTAATTAGCAGAAAGGATATAAGATCAGAGCCATATATACATTTTTTGGATATTGGAAATAAAATGAATTGTGAAAAAAATATTCAGGTAATAAAGTATGTTAAAAATTACAAGGAAAGAAAATGTTATGAGACTGTATATTCAAGCAAATTTAAACAAATGTGTGAACATGGTTAAAG
Organism: Epiperipatus broadwayi; assembly: GCA_028023455.1. Taxonomy (NCBI): domain Eukaryota; kingdom Metazoa; phylum Onychophora; class Udeonychophora; order Euonychophora; family Peripatidae; genus Epiperipatus; species Epiperipatus broadwayi. Next base: position 374,280 of record JAQFVV010012868.1, on the reverse strand, counting down.
GTCTAGCACAATTAGGGGGGAAATGGGCATTGTTAGATTATTGGAAACTTTAGAATTATAATTTTAAAAATAGAAGGAAAGGATTATTGTTTTTTTTTTTTATAGTTTATTTGTAAATATATAAATTATGGGGGGGGGGGGAGGACTGTAATAAGTTTAATCATTTTTATATTCATATATTTATTTTACTAATTATATTTATTGTAATATAATGTAAATAATAGCCATTGGGGGGGACTTGCTGTGGGATAATTGGTCTCATGACTGTGTAAAAAGGAACATCTTGAAAAAGTTCCATTAAGGATGAAAGCCAGATTGATGTATTAAATAATATTTTCATTTATAGTGACATGTCTGATTCAATTTTGTTTTAAATTGATTATTTTTAATTGCATATTATTAAAAAAAAAAACATGTAAGATTCAGACAGTCAGATAGTACATTTAAGCATAACAGTTTTCTTCAATTGGGTGAACTGAGATTTTTAATGTCCTTCAGATAAATAAAAAATATTGTTTTGCTTTAGAAATACTGAATAAACATTGATGATGAGTTCCTTTGATTTTGCAATTTCCTGAATAAATGATTTTCTTCAATATAAAAATGCTGCATAATTATAATTCAACAATACGCCTTAATACTTGTATACGATGGACCTTTATGTGAGGATTCCCCATAACAATCATCAGTTTGTACTCATTATTTTAATTTACAATCAATTATTCATTACAATTATCTCTAAAAAAAAATTCAGAACTTTTTTTAACAACATCTACATCTTTTTAAATGGTGGCCATTTTGTAAGAATGGAACATTCATGCTAAATACAATGTAAAGTTTATTCAATATACAGTATACAATATTATGCTTTGATTATAGAATTAAAATATGATTAATGTATTTATCTAATTTTTATCCAGTATCCTTGCAAAATATTTAGTGCTTTTATTTATGATAAATTCAAATAAAAGATTTTCATCATTAACAGCTATAAAAATAAAAATATGACAGTTTCATTTAGTGCAGTTTGTAACCAGAAACATTGATTACATTCATTAACAAATTATATTATCACTCAATCAATTTGGGATTAAAATTCTTATGAACATTATTTTGCCTGCAACAAAAAATACAATCATAATTGTGAAGTGTGGTTGTTCTAATTTATTTTGAGGAGGTAAAAAAAAAAAGGGAAAAGAAAATCAATTTCATGCATAATGTAGTTCATAATCTACTTTATATAATCAAAGATTAGTAAATATTAATATCATTTATTTACTCAATTTGAAATCAGTAAGCATGTAATTTGTTTTTGACATATTCAAGATAATGGTGTTTTTTAATTGTAAACATAAGAAAATACATTATTAGCAAAAAAAAAAAAAAGGGTATCATTTAGATTAGTCAATTGTATATTGAATTTCATTTCATTTTTATTTGAATTTGTTTGCACTATTAAAAAATAGGTTGAGGTTTTATTGGTTAGATATTATACAAATATAAACTTTGTTAATAGAAAAATGCACCAAAAATAAATGTAAACTGTACTTTTTTTTCCTACATCCTCTTTATTTTAATTTAACAAATCATAATTCAGGAATATCATTCTCCGGCTGTTTATGAAATAGAATGGCTGACTATCAATGAAGAAATTATAATTTAAAAAAAAAAAATTGCTACTGAAATGTTTTAAACATATTTATGGGTATGTTGGTACTATTTTTTTTTAAATTGGGTTTTTATATATTTTTATTTAAAGTAATGAAATATTTTTTTCTCTTAGGAACTCATTAGAATTGCTTTTTTGTAAATGTGAGGTCTTAGATTTACTATTCATTTTGGGGCATCAATTGTTCTATGAATCAGAGTAAAGGTATACATTTATTGTCTATTCATTATTCACCTCTTGTGAGTTTTCAGCCCTATAGATTTCTGGAAATATAAATGTTAAATAATTGCAATAACTTAATTTTAATCTTCTATTGGAGTGTATTACATTACAAAATTTATTTCTAGTGGTGGAAATTTTTTGTTTCAACAATATACTTTATTGCACAATAAATAGGTTATATGAATTTTACAATAGTTTTGCCAGGGTTACAATGGCATGACAGGTCTAACAAGCATGATATCAATTAGAAAAACTTACAGCAGTGTTCAGATAGGTTTACAAGTGATTGGTTACTGGGTACATTTTGTTAACATAAATGATTATAATACAAATAAAGGGAATAAGATTAGATAGAAATATTTCACAGTATAATAAATATTTACATTAGTAATTATACGTGATTTTTATTAATGATAACTTTTTTACTATTGACTTTTTTGAAGAAAAGGTTCTCTTACATTTATAATTACATATATATATATTTTAAAAAGTTAATAATTTAAAGTTTAGTATTATTTTTTTTTATAGCTCAAATTGATAATTAAGAAAGTCAAAGAAGAATCAGTCAAGCATTTTAATTCTGTAGATGCTACTTTTAATTTTAAAATGTGTGTATTCATTTATTCAAGATTAAATAAATAATGTTATTTGAGTAAATCTTATGTCAATTGTGGGAGTTAAAATGTCTCAAGAATTTTATTTGGATTAAAAAAGAGAACAAATTATGAATTTTTAGATAATATGTTTACTTTAAAGTTATGATTTAAATGTTCCTGCAAACTTAAATCATGGTAAAATAAAAAAAGTCAGAAATTTAATTTTAAAATTAACTTCATTGTTTGGCTTTGAAATATTTTAAAATTAATTATTATTCTTAATATTTTTTAAAAATAACTTTGGGGAAAGTTCTCCAAATAATTTATATATTTAAAAAATAGTACTAAAAGTAAAGATGTAAAATGCTTGTGTTTGTTATAAGTCTTAAGTATTGGAATGTTAGAATAAGCTGTATTATGAGGGCAAAGACGGTCATCAAGGGTTATCATTTGATCATATTACTTTATTATTTATTTCCTCTGCACTTAGAAGTTTTTATAGGTGTAGCATTAAATGCTTCAAAATCTTAAAATTTTAGATTGTGTAAATACAGTAAGATTTTTAGAAAAATTTTTGTGCCTCTGCCATTAGTTTTTTTATTATACACAATTTCAGACGAAATGGAATATTTATTCAAAAATAAATATATAATTATTATCATGAATAATAGCTTGCTATTATATTTAACTACCTCTTAACCAATTCATTCTTAGTATCTCAAAATTTAGAGTAATATCATAACTTTAGTGAGCCTTTTAATCTTTGGCTACAAACAAAAATAATAGTTGATTCAGTTACACCTCAGAATGGAAATTAGTAACATTTATTAAAGTAACGTAATTTTATTATTCATTGATTAATTTTTATTCTCTAACTATTTTTATGTAAATGTTGGTATTAGTCATTGTTTACATGAATAAAGAAAAGGATTTTTGCCTAAGACAGATAATTCTAATATAGAAAATGCTTGTGATTGTTTTGAAGTATTAAAAATAATGAAAAGCACATTTGGAACTGAACATTATATTTGAAATAAGATATTTCACTTTTTATTGAATTTAAAAATGGTTTTAACGGTTCATGTAGCTTTTTAACTTTTTTAATAATTTCTAAAACATACAGTTTAATTAAAACTTTATTCACAATTTATATTTTTTAAAGTAAGATAAATTATAATTAACTTATCATTACCATATTAATTTATAACTACAAATTTTGTCATAATTCTATATTTTTTGAATAGCATTGCTTCCAATCTTTAATACTGCATTTTATTTTTAATTTCTATAAACTTGGATGTCTTTTAACTATATTAGATTCTTGGATAATTCATAGATTAGCATTCTCTGTGATTATATATATATATGCGTGTGTGTGTAATTGAATGATTCATAATTTGGGAAATCATGTGATGCTTAGATTTGAAAGTGACCATTTGAATTGCAATCCAGGGACTTTGAGCTATTGAGTCCCCTACTATCACTCGATAATATCATTTAGGACAAAGTTAAAATGATAGTGGCATTCAAAAAAAAATTCTAGCACCAAATGTATTGGTAGAATATTTGATATCTAATCGTTAGAAATAAATTTTTATTATTCATGATTAAATTTTAACAATTATTAAGTTTTTAATTTGGATTTTCAAAATGATCATGAGTCAAAAGAATGGAAATGTTTTAAAAATTATGTTGCAGATGTGAGCAATATCTACTCTTGATTTCACTAGAAACAACAATCCTGGTTAATTACCTGACATTGATGATATTACTAGGTATTCGATTGAAAGGAAATGGAATATTTTTTGCTTGTCTAAATAATAAAGTGAATGCATAATCAATATAAAGATTTGAAGTCAGCAGTTTATTAACGATAAGAACATTTAAAAATGATAGTGGATTCAAATCTGAAGGAAATAGTTATTCGCTGATCGTAATCATTTTAGATAATTTTTTTCCCATGCATTGAAAATAACCTTGTGGACCTAAAAATAATATTCCTATTAAATCAGAGGATAACATTTTTTTATAGGTTAGTAATGGAATATTTTGATTAATAGTATAAAAAATCAGATGACAATATTTAATGCAATGTCTGTTATATTAATGGTTTAGATTTGAATAAATTATATCCAACTTAATGAGGTTAAAATTATTTTTAAAAATGGAAAGTTATTTATAAATCCTGATATGACATAAAAATGTAGTAATTAATATTAAAAAAACAAGTACTTTGTCAATCACTAATGTTGAAAAAGTCAGTAACTGATAGTAGAAAAATTTTCAATAATTTTTGAAAATGTGAAAAGCAAAAGTTCCAATATGCCACTAGTGCATAAGCAAGTTAAAAAATAATATTTCATTGTAATGATGTAACTATTTCAATTAAATCAGTTATATAGATAGCTGTTATGACCAAATTTATTGTGAGAAATTTAATCATGAATTTCCTATCAAGATAATATAAAAATACCTGGAAAATATTTTCTAAGAATAGTAATATTATGATATTGAATCTACAAATGTAAGGGCATATTTTGATTTGTTACGTGAGACAGAAAATAACAGGCTTTTTATAAAGGTTCTTTATGGTGAATCTAAACATAGTTTTTATAAAAAGGTTGTATCCTAAAGACCTTCTAAGGAGTTGCAAAATTGATTACTTTTAGAAGAGGATGTGGCTGAGAATATTATACAGTGGAAAACTATAATTGAGCATAATGTTGATGACTTTAAGATAGAAGAGTTTGTTACAGATATTAAAAAAATAATATGAAATACCAAATAAATACTCTTAAAAAATTGATATATGTGAACATATATGCATTTGATATTTAATAAATGAATTAGAATAACTATATAAAAATAAATATTATTTGAAAACAACATTATGGACAAATTTATGTTTAAAACGACCATTGTTAAGGAGTATTTAATATTTTTAATGGTTTTTTTTTCCATTATATATGTTTTATTATGCATGGTTGTTTAATACATCACTCATATTTTTATTATCTTTACTACATATAATATCTCTTGCATAACTTTTGCTAGTCTTAATGTAAAATTTATTGTAGATTTTAAAATTCTTTTTCTAAAGAATTCACTCACACATTACAAATGTAAATCTTCTTCACAATTTTATATCTTCTAAGTTAAATAAAAATATCTAAGGTGAACATTAGTAATTTGAAATTTGAGTGTGTTCAACTCCATATTTTTATGTACATATATATTTTATTTTTATATAAATATATATCATGTAAATCATTAGGTAATGTACTTATTTATATATCTTTTTTCTTTTTTTGCAGAAGTATGCTGTATCGCAGACCATCAATTTTTTTGTAAACATTATATTATAAATAAATATGATTGTATCACTTTGTGCTATGTTAATTGTAGAAATACAAATGCTAAACCTAATATAAATTTATTTGTATGCTGTAAATATATAAATACATGGTTTTTGTCATTTTACTATTATTCACATTATATAAAAATTTTGTATTTAATACATTTATTATTTGAGAAGAAAGTCCTATATTGAATATAATGTTTGTATTTGTGTATTTGCACATACCCATGTCTGTTTGAAAGCTTAAACATTGACTTTTTTTAAGTATTAAACCTATGGATAATTGAATTGTTAGAGGTGGTCGTGCTTTGTAGATTAATATTTGGTTTGTTTTAATCTAAAATATGAATAAAGAATGGATATGTTTGAAAGAGCCAATTGATCATATTTGTCAAGTAAATGCTACAAAAATATTACTCACTAATAGTCGCAGGTGCTATTACTGTTAAATTAATAATTTGTTAATTAATGGCCTGCATATATCTATCTCTTATTAAACTTGCAGATTTTTTATTATTGCTAGGATAACACTCTCATTTTATAATGAAAGAAAGAATTTAGAGAGGGGGAGGTTATGGGTAAATTTATTCTTTATCAGGTAGTCACTTGACTAGTATTTGCTAATTTTATTTCTGCAGTTAAAATTTTCTATGAAATATCTGCATTATTAGTCAAATAATATTTAAGTAATTACAGAAACAGAGCTAATCTGTATTCCATAATGTGTTTTTTAGAAATTGAATTCAGGTGTTCTAAATATATGAGTAAATGTTTGTGCAGTGTAAAATAGTTTAATGGTTTATCACTTGGAATGTCATGACTTTCTAGCATTATAATCAATAAACAGATTGAGATTCAATGCAGGAATCTTTAGCTCTCAAATCTATCAAAATCACTGCTTAGTGCCTCGCCTCCCTTGCAGGCACCTCCCTTGCAGTATTTAATGCTGATATCTTATAGAATTCAAGTAAATATTTTTTTAAACAGGCAAAAACTCTCCATACAGCAGTGCCATGTTGTGCTAACTAGAGCAATCAATGATTGCCAGAAGACTTGTGCATAAAATCCCTATCTAGTGCCTACTCATCTAATATCCCCAGAATAGTTTCTGGCTTTGGCCTTTACCAGTGAGGAGCCTTGGATCTGAGAGCACTGCAACTAGATCTTAGATCATGTAAATGTAGATCTTAAATCATGTAAATGTTTTTTTAATAATAAATTCTTACAAGAAAGTAGTTGGTTGCAGATGGGTGTGGGTTCGTGTCCTGGCCGATGCTATGACATATGAAAAAAAAATTATAAGATTAAATTTGAAATCTCTTCTGCAAATTCATATGTATGTATGTTGTCTTTCTTATCATGCTTCTTAAATTTTTGTAATTTTCTATTCTTTTTTTTTAATGATTTATTAAATTGATTTGCCTTTTTTTTTTAAGCATTTGTCAATTATTTGTCTCTTTTATTATTGTAACTGTGAATTTCCAAATTTTCAAAAATCTATTATACTTTAGAACTTAATAAGTCACTTTTTTCAATAATAACCAGTTACTTTTGCTTTTTTATATTTCATTATTTTTTTTAAACTACTCTATTCACATTATTTTACTAATTTTAAAAACATCTCTTTTTTTTTTATCAACTTTATTGTTTATATGGAATAAGGACAGGGAATTGTTTGCAATTACTTGATTCAGAAAATTAACAGAATAATAAATTAGCAAAAGATCTAAAGTTTTATAAAAGTTTAATTGGCATTGCATCATAACAAAACATGACATCTATGTGAAGTGGTCTTGTGGTCTCACATCTGGTTGTACAGATTTTGTAAATCTGTGCTAACCATAAATATTTAAGTATAATCTTATCAGCTTTTTTTTTCTAGTAATTTTTATAATGAGGATCTTTATTTTTTTAATTTGTTTTGCACTTCCATTTAATTTGTTTGCATTTCTAAATATCTTATTAATAAAACCTGCATTTGGGCTTCAAGAAGTCAGTAAATTGCATTCTATTGTTGAACAGTTTGAAAAGTTATGATCTGAAGACATATGTTTTATACAATGACTTTGCCAAAATAGAATCACAATGATTGATAATTAAATTTGTTCAAATCAATGAACTTCATCAATGCCAGACACAATTGCTAGATTATTCAAGATGTCACAAAGACAATTTCAACACTACAGTATAAAGATGACCACGATACTTTGAGAATAAAAATGATTTTGTAATCTCATGGAAATGGTTGCATTTATTATCAAAAAGTGACCGTGATTAGAATCTAATTAGTATGTATGTGTGTAAGTCATATTTTTGTCCAATTTTTGTGTTATAGTAACATAGTATATTAAAACAGGCAAAACTCTCCACACAGTACAGTAGTGCCACTCAGTGCAAGCCCGAGTAATCAATGGATGCAAGAAGGTTTGTGCATAAAATGCCTATCTAGTGCCTGCTCATCCAATATCCTCAAACTAGTTTCTAGATTGTAGCTTTCATCAATTTAGGAGTCTTGGATCTGAGAGCACTGCACCTAGATCTTAAGATCTAATGCAACCCTCCATGTCTTTAGAAAAATTTAAATAAATTGAGTATTGAATACTCAATACTAGATGATGGAAATAGTCCAATGTATAAATAGTATGTTATTGTTTTTATATGTTTATGAAATCAAAAAATACATAAAAACAATTCAAAACTTTAATATAGATTTTTAATTAAATTTGATTGAACACATTCTAGTATTGTTTTTGTCATATTATTTTTTGCTGGTATTTGAGTCTGTGAACTATATGGATAATGCTTTTTTTTACACAGGCTTTTTAAGAATAAATATACTATGCAGAAGCAAAATTGATTATGCAGTGGTATCTCTAAGCTGAATGTTTTTTTCTTCCAAATTGATTTATAGGACAAATGTAATTTAGACAATAAATACCACTAGCTGACATAGCCATGTGTATGTATGCAATTTCTTTCATGACTCTTTTATTTTGACTGGAGCATCTAACATATTTGTCACATTTAGTTCACTTATCTATTTATTCTTTTAACAGTGAATACATATTTTTGCTTTCTCCATGCATAGAAAACATTATGCAAGGATTTACCATAGACATCATCAATTTGAATGTACTATTTTAATAAGCAAGAAAATTTGTGATAAAGAAACAAGTTCAAGGTTTATTCATTACATAATTAAAATAAGACAAAGAATACTTTATTTTAAATATAAATACTATATTGTAATCTAGCAAAAAACAAATACAAAAATTTATTCAGTAAATTGAAAATATTATTTATTTATCAAATTTTTTATTTTATGTTTTCATAATGCTGTAGAATTTCTGTCACTCATGCTACATAGAAGACTTATCACAAATAAATAATCTTGATGGCAGTGGGAGAGTTATTCAGTGTGTAATTAGCAACAAATTGATCATTTATTATAATTAAATGTGATTTAAATCAGTTGAAAATGTAATTTACTTATCTAATTTTTATTATTTTTATGACAATAAAAATATTAATTCTTCCCAAGGCAAAAATGCCAGTCATTACAAAAACAGTTTCACAAACAAAAAAAAATGTCTTCATAAAAAAATTATTCACTTACATTATTAAAACTAAAATAATCAGTTGTGCATTATACTTATTAATCTTTAAATGAAATTCATGTATTATGTTATTGATACTATTATTAAGTTTCTCATTATGTTTATTTAAAAATAAAAGTTATAAAAAGTTTTGGATCATTTTAAATGTTCAAAATTATTTAAGATTTTAATACTAAATTGCTTATATGTTAGCAGTTACAGAATTTACTGAATGAAAGTATATCTTTATGCTTGTGAAAAATCTTTTCTTGACATCTCATAAACTTCAAAATAAATTTAAGCAATTTTTATACTTGTTTATTATTATTTTGATTATAAAATTGTTAAATATTTGTTTTTTATTTAAATTTACTAGGTTTTTTGTAAAAACTTGATCAACTGAAAATTTATTGATGTCAGAGAGAAACTGTTATTTGAAACTTATCCTTTATCTTAATTCTACATATGTATAATACAGGTTTTTTTTTTTTTTGGAGTACTGTGATGATGATATTGTTAGTATAGTTTTAAATAATTTTTTGACATTTTTACATTATTTATGGTCATTTTGCACTAAAAACTTGTAAGTAATAAATAAATAAGAGCAGTTTTCTGAGTATATGATGAAAAGATCCTGACAAAATTAGAAATTTCTAATTGAATTCTATTCTTTTAATTACTAAGGGAAAATGCATATTTTCATAGTGTATTTAATTATTTGTAATTATTTTTACAAAATGTTTTCATTATAATTATTAAAAATAAAATTATTTCTATTTCCAATTAGATTTGTTTGAAATATATTTCACTTTTAAAAAATACAAGTAAAGAAACTTGAAATAACATTCTTCTGGAAGCTGCACTACTTATGGTCATGAGATTTTGTCAAAGAGTGGTGATTTCCAATTTTTATGATAACTTAATAAATATAAATACAGTTTCCAATTTCAGACAAGTATTTCATAGATTATGACTATAATAATTATTTCAGATTTAAAAGTTGGAATCGATTCAACAAATATTGTTCTTATATTATTAAGAAAGTTCAAATATAATTCTTTAGAATTTTTTCATGTATATTCTTACTATTAAATAAAATTTTTAAACATTAAAATTAAAATGTTGAATTATTAACCCAAATCTCACTAGGTGTAAATGAAAAAAAATTAAATGTGAAAATGTTAAACATTTAGTGAAGAATAATTTTTATCTATTAAAATAATTTTTTGCCTGAAGGGTAACAATAAAGTTTTATTTTGATTATTTATTTCTGATTATTACTTTTTTTTTTCATTTACAAATATTCTATTTTAGTTTCCCAGATGAATTCTATTTTTTTTTAAATTATTCTTCTAATACAACTTTTAAAAATTCAAATATACAATGGAGAATAATCATCTTTTTTAATTAAAAAAAAAAAAAAAAATAGAAAAAAAGAAAGCAAATATGAGAAGCACCCAAACTCATGAGGAATGGTGAACATATCTATTGGGTTACCATGGTAGTTTTAATTAAAACTAGGAATTGAAATCGGTTATTTTTTTTTTTAAAAAAAAAAAGAGAGAGAGAAAAGGATTTTAATTTTAAATTTATTATTAATATTTTTTGCTTTTTATATGAAATATAAATGCTAGATATTATAGTTAGAAATAATTAAATAAGTTTTATATGCAATCTGGTATGTAAGGTTAAAAGGTATTAACCTTTTTATTATTCATTCTTGTTTTTAAAAAAAGTATGCTTAAAGATATGAAGAGAGTATATGTGAGTTATGACATGAAATTGTGTGTTGGTTATAATATTTTAACTTTAAATGTTAACTGGTATATATTTTTTTTAAAAATTGAGTGTGGTAAAATGTGCTGTAGAGATATTTCAAATTTATTATCATAAAGTATATTTGATAAAGGGGAATGAACTAGTGGTAATTAATAACAATTTATAGGATTCTACGAAAATAACATAAATATATATTATAAAATGTAATGTTATTTATGAGGGTAAGAAAAGAGTGAATGTTAATGTAAAAAAATAATAATCATTATATAATTTATAGAAAGGATTTACGGAAAGTCTTTAAGGCCTTGTTCGTTCAACAACCTCTTTATATTCAGTCAGGCTGGGCTTCTCTTAGGTTTAGTGGGATGTAACTTGGTGAATTTATCTCTGTAGCAGCTTTCCTCCATTTCTCTGATCAGGAACTGTCTGGTTTCTCAGATACAGGTTCTTTCTCTTGTGATAGGCATAGTGAGGTCTTCTTTCGCCAGTGGCGCTTTCGTGGAAGAGCAAACATTTTATCTCTCTGTGTCTTCTAATAACGGTCATTTTATGGCAACTTGGATGATGGTTTTTTAAATTTAACAGTCTAAATAGCAGGAACAGTTTTCTTGAATTAGCTTTCGGGTCTTCGGAAATAAAATTTGGCATGAAAGCACAAAATTTTTCAGCAACAGAAAAAATTTACGGATGATGATAGATGATGGAAGAGGCTGAATTAGAGCTTTGGTGTCTATTTGAGTAACACATATGTATTTTTGTGAAGTAACCTCCTACTTTAGGGTCCATGCCTTACATCCATAAGATGACTAGTTCAAACTATTACTTCTTAAATATCCAGTTAGTAAAAATATTAAGTATATCTAAATCTGGACATGAGAAAGGCTCTATTGTTTAATTAGCGTCAGTTTTAAAAGATATATATTTTTAAGAGAATGAGTCATGGGCAATTTGTATAGATTTTGTATAGATTTATATGCCCGCAATGAATATTATAATTGAATGTGGTTATGTGGTGCTAAATGGTCAGATTTTAGTCAAGATTTGTTTTAGAGATGAAGTATTAAAACTGATAAAACTTTCACAACGTAATTTTAAGCAAACAAAAGAATTGAAAACTTGGAATTAGTCCAAAATGAATGCAGCTTAAATAATTATTGAGGAAAAGAATGTTAAAAATAAATAATGTTATAAATTGCTTATTATGCTGCTATATAGATAAATTAATTATACAGTTATGTTTATTTCAGTTTTAACAAATCTAACAATTTATATCATTATATAAATATTTAGACTGTAATTTTATATTTATAATTTTAAGGGCGATTATGTCTTTTATGCAATATTATAAGGACAAAGTTTTAAAATTGAAGAAGTACACGCCATAAATTACAACAAATATACTATTATCAAAGATAAT